>PVNU02003225.1:0-178547 GCA_003013855.2 Liriodendron chinense
TTTTATGATTTTTGAAAATGTCCGGAGTCATTGATCTTGATGTGAGCAAACAAGACCGACGCCGGCTTTTATCGAAATCTCTCGGGTGTTGATCCCGACTAGTTTAAGGTCTTCGGACCCAGACTTTAAAAGGGGGGGCAACACATTTTTTTGTTTTTTCGAAATGATCCAGATCATCAATCTTGGCCTGAAAGGCTGGGATCGCTGTTGGTTTTTTATTAAAAAATCTCTCGGGACGTTGATCCCGACTAGTTTAAGGTTCTTCGGACCCAAAACTTTAAAAGAGGAAAGACATTTTTTTGTTTTCTTTTTTTTGAAAAAAATTCTGGGTCATCGATTCTGGTTTTGATGGTCGAGATCGATACCCATTTTTATTAAAATCCCTCGGGAGCTTGATCCCGACGTAGTTTAAGGTCTTCGGACTATGAAACTGTACAAGTGCTGTAATATTTTTTTTTTTTGGTTTTTCTGAAATGTCCGGAGCCACCATCTTGAAGAAGACTGATGCCGGTTTTTATTGACAATCCCTCGGGATCTTGGTCCCGACGTAGTTTAAGGTCTTCGGACCAAAACTTTAAAAGCGGGGCTAGTAATATATTTTTATGATTTTTGAAAATGTCCGGAGTCATTGATCTTGATGTGAGCAAACAAGACCGACGCCGGCTTTTATTGAAATCTCTCGGGATGTTGATCCCGACGTAGTTTAAGGTCTTCGGACCCAGACTGTAGTAAAAGGTGGGGCAAACACATTTTTGTTTTTTTTTCGAAAGGATCCAGATCATCAGATCTTGGCCTGAAAGGCTGGGATCGATGTTGGTTTTTTATTAAAATCTCTCGGGACGTTGATCCCGACGTAGTTTAAGGTCTTCGGACCCAAAACTTTAAAGAGGAAAGACATTTTTTTGTTTTCTTTTTTTTTGAAAAATTCTGGGTCATCGATTCTGGTTTTGATGGTCGAGATCGATACCCATTTTTATTAAAAATCCCTCGGGATCTGATCCCGACGTAGTTTAAGGTTTCTCGGACCATGAAACTGTACAAGTGCTGTATATATTTTTTTTTGTTTTCTGAAATGTCCGGAGCCACCAGATCTTGAAGAAGACTGATGCCGTTTTATTGACAATCCCTCGGGATCTTGTCCCGACGTAGTTTAAGGTCTTCGGACCAAAACTTTAAAAGCGGGGCTAGTAATATATTTTTATGATTTTGAAAATGTCCGGAGTCATTGATCTTGATGTGAGCAAACAAGACCGACGCCGGCTTTTATTGAAAATCTCTCGGGATGTTGATCCCGACGTAGTTTAGGTCTTCGGACCCAGACTTATACATGTGAACAGTAATCAAGGGCGGAGATTCTTGGATTCCTCTTGGAATGGTTTGGATCATCTGGTCATGCCTTTGGATGGTTGAGATCATTGTTTGACCAAGTCAAATTTTCCTTTTTTTTTCTTGGAAATTCCATGGAACTTTTCCACATCATCCACCCAATTTCCTCACCCATTTCTCATGAGATGAGATTTTGGTGAGATTTCCTCTTTTTTCTCACCATTCTCTTCCATCACTTCATTCTTACATGGAGGTACAAGATTCACTTGCAACCACCCTTCCCAAGGAGGAGTTCTTCCCAAGGAGAGGGAGAGGGAGGTCGTTTCAAGTAGGTGGAGGCTAGGACGGCCTCCCATGGGCCGCCCGCCCGGTCTCTGCCTCCTGGTCTCTTCAGGGGGCTGGGTAAAAGGGTGCCTTCCCCTTTTCTATATAACATGGGGCACCCTCCCCCTCTCAAACGTGCAATCTCTCTCTTCTCTCTCTCATACTCTTTTTTTCTTCAAGTTTCCTCTCTCTTCTTTGGTGAAAACTTTTTTTCAAGTGGTGGGCCTTAGAGAAATCTTGGGACAGCAAGGTGGTCCTTCTTTGGTGAGTGGTAAAGGTATGGACCACTTCCTTTCTCTTTCTTGTCCTTTTCCATCTTCATTGTCTCTTCTCATGATCCTTTTCCTTTTTCATGTAGCTATTCAAAGGGGTGTGAAGGTGGGCCCAAGCATTCTTGACCTTTCTTAGATCTCAAGTCTTTCAAAGGTGGTGCATGGAGAAGGACATTGCAAGCTCTCCACTTCCTCATTTTTTTTTTCTTTTCACACTCCCTCCATGTGCATGTAAAGAGTAACTTTGCCATGTCATCAAGTGTGCATGGCAAAATACTCTATCTTTTTCATGGGAGTTGGGCCTCTTCTCATGTGTATCAAATGGGCTCAAAGTGAAGTCATGGTCCTTGGTGTATTTGATGGGCCCAATGCTTCATTTTGGGCTCCCTCATGCTTTCTTACCTTTGTCATTTTTCCTTTGGAATTATCCTTTCTTTTCCCTCTTCTTTTTCAAGATTTGGATCCATGGGCATGGTAGGGCCCATCTCAAGTTTTGGGCTCATGGGGCTCACTTTGGGTGACCCCATCTTTCCTTCACATGTGTATGGATCAAGGTGACTAGCCCATTCTTCATTTTGGATCTCAAGTGGGCTAGTTTCCTAGGTGGGCTTATATGGACAAGTAGCCCAAGTCTTCCACTATTTCTTGATTATGATGTACATCCTTGTACAAAGTGTGGTGGGTTCCTTGAAGTTTTTCATGTGGATGGGCTTTTGGGCCTTCATTGAAACTTGGGCACTTCTTTGAACCATGTGTGCCCCACTACACTTTGTCCATGTGGATTTTTATTTTCATGCTCTTTTCTTTAATGGATGGAGGACTTGAGCTACTTGACCATCTACAAGTCCCATGAGTGAGTTGTTCCCACAATCTCACTAAGTTCAAATGGTTTTCTTTGTGGTAGGATTGTGGTTTTCAAGAGTTTCCCTTAGATGTTATCAACCTCAAATGGATGATTCTCAAGTGAGCTACCCATACAACCATGGGTCCTTGATCTTTTCTTTGGGGACTTGGTGGGTCATCCACTATCATTCTCAAGTATGAGTGGTTTTTCTTTCCATTTGTAGGAAAGAATGATACCCATAAGGTTGCCCATTTTTGTCCCATGCCTTGGGACATTTTGGATTTTGATATTCAAGTGGGCTATGTGTAACATTCTTATCCATTTTCATGATGGTTGGGTGACTCATCAAGCCATGCTCTTTTGTGCTCAAATGGTCTCCCTTTTTGGTGAAAAAGTTGGTGCACATAAGTGGCCCAAACTTGCCTTTTCATGGGCATTTTCAACCTTTGATTCTTCATGTGGGCTATGTGCATCAACTTTCTACCCTTAGCTTCTTTGATTCATATGTTTATGGGTAGACCTCCTTGTTGTATTCTCAGTGGTCAAAACTTTCATCAAGATGAGGCACATAAGGTTGCCCATGGTTAACCCATGAATGGGTCCTCATGTTCTTCAAGTGGGCTAGGTGCTCTCTCCAATCCATTGAGATGAGGCATTTGGGTTACTCTTGGAGACCCGTTTCCTTTCTACTCCCCACTTGTCCATGCATATGTGTAAAAAGATGGAGACATCCTAAGTGAGAATCATGACCTTGGCATAAAAGTGAGTCAATCCTTGGCCACATGTGGACTTTGAAGAGGAACTTCTCATGTGCAGTAGGACTCTCATCCTTAGTTGATTTCATGGCACTTGAGTGCATTTGTTGTCCAAAATGTGTCCTTGGATGATGGACTTTTCTTACCTGAGGCATGCCATGCCACCTTCTTTAAGGCAGGCCTTACTTTTTCCAATGGGTCCAACACATATCCTAAGTGACACATGGAGTTGGACTTTAGATTTTGCATTTGAATGTGAGTCCAATCCCATGGGTTTCTTGGATGAGAATTTGGATGTTAATGGGTAAAGGATAGGGACTTACCTTGCCAAGCTTGTAGGATTTCATGGCGGATGGTACTAGGGGCCACCAAGTAGTTGACGAGGATGATCCTGCTTTCATTGTCCGCCGGGGGGACCACATGTGTTCCCTAGCTATGGAGCATCAACCTCTTCCTGCCATCAAGGGTCGAGGTACCAGGGATCGCTGGGACAATTGGATGAAGGAGCCACAGCCCTTGCTTGAGCGAGTACTAGATGGTACTCCTTTTGCTGGCCTCCTCACCCTACGCTTCCATAACAACGACGCCAACCGCATGATGCTTGCCGGCCCTTTGTGAGAGGTGGCGGGATGAGACCCACACCTTCCAGCTTCCTTGTGGAGAATGGGGGATAACCCCTTTGGACATTTACATGCAGATAGGTTTCCCATTTCATGGGGCAATTGTCCCTCAAGTTAGCTCTTTAGCTCCCCTCTCTTCCACTGATTGGCTGCGGCTTGTCGGTGACGTCCCTCCTGAGGGTGAATTCCAAGGCCAACAAGTGAAGATGCGATGGTTTTACAACAATTTTGCTTCCGTCGTCCCTACCACCGAGCGAGAGGCCCTCCATAAAGCGCGGGCCATGATCACCTATGCTTTTGGATCCTTTCTTTTTTGCCATGCGAATGAGAGAGTTGATCCTAAATTTCTTCGTTTAGTCGAGGATCTTCATCACCCCTATAACTGGAATGGGGCCATCCTGACCCGTCTCTTTCAAGGTCTGGACAAGACCTGTCGGCATAGCCGGTCCTTCACAGGCTTCTGGCCTGTTGTTGAGGTACCTCTTCTTTCATCCTCTTTGGAGCCGTTTGCCTCCTTTCTCTCTCTGATCATTAAATGTACTTTCATCCAGACCTGCTTTTATGACCATTTTCCGCATCTTGCGCCGAGGATGCGAGATGACATTGAACCCGCTCAGTATCGCCACATGTACTGGCATCAGCAGAATCGTCAGCGGAACTCCCGAGTTCCCGGGGACAATTGGCGTGCTGATATAGACGGGCTGACCGTTGAGGACGTAAGTATCTTGCTTGTCTTTGTCCTTGTACTGTACTTGTAACTGATCGTGGTAACCTCTTCTGCTGCAGTTTGCCCGGATGCCGTACGCTAGTTTCCCTCTCTACTACACACCCCAGCGCGTGGAGGCATACGATGCTTCATGTCTCCGCATTATGCTTTCTGACGCTGAGTCCTTCCAATGGTACTTGGGAGAGAGATTGCTTCGGCAAGTCACTGGGGTGGCTCGGGTCCCCTGTTCTGCACCTCCTCCAGCTGCTCGGATGCCAGCTGATGAGAGAGTTGAGGCTCTGGTGGGCCAGCCTGGCTTCCGTTTCACGATCCCGGATCGTGATTATGACGAGTGGTATCTGCTATTTGGCCAGGGGCCTTTGCTTCCTTCGCTTTACGTTCCAGGTGGCCGTCGCAGGTATGCTGGAGGTTCAGTGACTGCTCCTTTGATGGATCTTTATCGTCGGGAGCGGGACGCGAGGAGGGGCGATGATGATTATGTTGGTGACTTGTAGCTGGCTCTGCTTTGTATGGCTTTGTATTTTGTTTTTGTCCCTTTTTGTATCAAGCCCTTTTGGATGAATATACAGGCTTTGATTTCTCCCAAATTCCTTGGTGATGTCTGGATGCTTTGATTCTGACTCATTCCTTCATGATTTGTGATTCTCAACTGCATGGACAATGACTTGAACGGTTCAGATTGCTTGATTAGGCCTTGTGGGCCCACTTGATGTTAGATCTTGGATTCTAGCCCTTCTTTTGATGATTGGACTTTTGATCTTGCCACTCCATGACTGGTGTAAGCTTTCCAATGGTTTGGATCTTGATGATTGGCCCTTGAATGGTTCAGATTGATGGATTTGGCCCTGTGGGCCCACTTGAGACCTTAGCTTTACTTTGGGGCACCTCTTTTGATGATTTGTGAGGCTAGGAATGCTTCTTATGGTGTGGATGATGGCTTGAACGTCTCTGATCGCTTGATTTGGCTTTGTGGGCCCACTTGATGATTAGGTCTTGGATTCTGGCCCTTCTTGTGATGATCAAACCTTTGATCTTGTTGTTTGACGGCTCATGTAGGTTCTTCAATGGTTTAGATCGTGATGATCTAGTCTTTGAATGGCTTGGATTGCTTGTGGCCCCCACTTGATCACCTTTCCTTCTCTTTGGCTTGATCAGCCCTATTCCGGTCATATTGCTTCATGATTGGACCAGTGGGGCACCTTTTGTATGATCTTGATCATCTTCAGTCGAAATCGGGAGTGGACCGGAGCCTTGGGCGGCCCACGGAGCGCCATCTGCTGACGTGGACTGTCAGCCTCACCTACCAAAAGCCCCGGAGCCAATCCCGCGGAGAGAGGGGATCTGCGTCCGTACGGGCGGCCCAGGGCAGGCCGCCCAGAGCTCGTCTCTTGAGCGGCCTGGGCTGGCTCGTGCTCGGACATTCCTCTGGTCCCTGTTGCTGCTGTCCCCACCTGCTGTGTACGTTCAGGTTCGATTCCAACAATGAATCTTCTATTTGTCTCCTCTTTCATCATCATCTTGTCCTCATCTTGCCTTGTGCTTTCTTGGGCCATGGATGGTGGGGATTTATGGGCTGTGGGGGCTGTTCAAGGTGGGTCCCACACTTCAGATCTTCAACTGAGCTTTGATAATGGGGAGATGCCTTTAATGGATGGGGTAGATGGGGCATTAAGAGGGGGCATTGATGAAGACTTAAGCTTGGTGGTTGATGGAGCTTTGAATAGCTCCATTAATGGTGGGATGGCTGGATTTTCTGATTGAATGGGGCCCTCATTATGGGAGGAATGGATGGTATGGATGAGATGATGGGATGGGACATAGGTGAGGCTATGCATCCCTTGAGTGTGGGTCCCATGGATGATGTGATGGACGGTGATGATGGGACTATGAGGGACATAGATGGGCTGATCTCATGTCTGGATGGTATGGATGGCTCAGATGGTACCTTTGACGGTTTGGATGCTTTGGATGAGGGCCAGGATGTGCGGTATACTTCTTTGGGCGGTCTTGATGTGATCATTGATGATGTCCCCTTGATGATGGACGGTGTGGATGCCTCGATGATCCCTTTGATCGGTCAAGATGATGATTGGATTCATGATCTCCTACTGGAGAGGGCCGCAGGTCCGGATCTGGCAGTTGATTTTTCGATCGGGGTAACCGAGACCCTTTTGGATGGTTCAGATGTATTCTTTGACGGTCAGATTGGTCAGGATGCCAAGATGTGCGGTGTGATCTTCACTGATAGTCCTTTTGGTTGGGAGCATTGTCCTTCCTTTGATCATCGGCCCTTTGCGCATTCTGTTCATGAGGTGGGCGAGTCTTCTCATGCAGCTGAGATTATGACAGTTTCAGACAGCGATGCGACTATATCAGACATAGCCGCCACTGAGGGCCGATCAGGGGTTGTCGAGTCGGCAGAGGTTCCAGCTTTTCCTTCTCCTTTGCCTGTTGACCTTCCGATCCTCGATGAGTTGTCCTCGATTTCTGGGCCTTTTGTACTGGAGGGGATACCGGTGAGGACTTGTCAGCTGCTTCCTCGTTCTTCCTGCTCGCCACGACTGCTTGCTTGGCTTGATAGCTTGTCAGCTTATGAGATTCGAGATTTGGAGTCTTATGGCTTTGGCAGTCTGATTCACATGGCTAGAGTTGACATTGACTGGAGGATGCTCGGAGCTGCCTTGATTGACTGGGTCCCTTCGTTGAACTTGTTTGCGTTCAATGATATGGAGATGGGGCCTTCTTTGGAGGAGCTTGCACGCTTGACAGGCTTACCCTTGGATTATACTCAGTACTTTTCGCCGAAGACATCGCCGAAGACTGCTACACCGCAGAACTGGTTTGGGATCCCTTATCTTGTTCGACCTGCAGCTAGTGGCCAGGATGCTGTAGTGTTCTCTTTGGACTTGCTGTATGATCTTTTTTCGGGTCCTCAGGGTACGGCCGGTTCCACCTTTGCTCGGAACGCACTGATGTTCTGTTTGATTGCTGAGGTGCTGTTCTCGGGATGGCGCAGGTCCCAGACTCCTTTGCTTTTTGAGGTGATGAGCCGAGCTGTCCGTCGGCAGGGGATCATTTCTCTCATCTTGGCCGAGCTATTTGATGGGCTGACCGACTGTGCCCTAGGCCGCACTCGTGTCCTTCGCGGCTGTTGTGCTTTCCTTCAGGTATCTTTTCTACACCTTTTTTCTTCTTGCTTTGCTAGGAATTATTTTGCTCTAGCTGAACTTCTTTTGCTTTCTGTGATCAGGTATGGCTATGGGAGCGTCTTTCTCTGACCGTTCCTGTACCTCTTCCTGGCATCCCGAGCTCTGACATTATGCGTTATATCATCGAGTTCCTTCCTCATACAGCCTAGGATGAGCGAGCCCCTGTATCGCAGGATGTTCGCTGAACTTCGTGACTGGAACGTTCGTTGGGAGTCATCTTGGCTTTCACTTCCTCCAGTGCTTTGCGATGCACATCGCCATCCTCTGATGTTGGTAGGCTTTCGATCCTACTTTTCTTACCATCCGATCCGGTTTCTGCGGCAGTTTGGGTATGAGCAGGATGTTCCTCATTTTGCTTTCACGGGTATCGGGCGTCGAGTACTTCCATCCAGATCCTCTGACTTTAGGACCCGGATTGATTGTTCCTGGGCGAGTTATTTGACAGCTGATTTGTTGGGATTTGAGCTGCGGACTTTTCCGATGGCGACCGCCCCATATCAGTACTGGGCTGCTGAGCAGTCTTTGTACCGACGTATCCCTTGTTGGCACCAGACTGCTGATGAGGATGAGCAGGATATTCTTGGAGATGCTGGCTCTTCATCTGGTTCATATGAACCTTTTGAGGAGCGCCCTTTTGTCGATCCTGGCTTCCTTTTGGCCACTCATGGCCATCTGCTGTCTGAGATCTCTGCACTTCGGTATCATTGCGAGATGATGTCGAGGAGATTGGCTGCCGATCAGAGATTGTCTGATGAGGAGACAGCGATCCGTACCCTTGAGCGCGATGAGGCGCATTACCTGCGTATGGAGGTGAGCAGGTTGAGAGCGAGACTATCTTTTTATGAGTCAGAGGACTCACCTGATGTGGCCGAGGAGGAGGGTAGAGATTGATTGTGTTGGCCACCTGCACATTCTTTTTGCATATATGATTGATGATGATGAAATTTTTTTGTATTTTTGAAAAAGATGATATGTGTAAGAGAAATATAATGCATTTAATTGAAAAGAGAAAAAAAACTGTTTGAAAATCTACTGTGCCATGAGTTGTCTTGTGAGTGTGTCTGGATTTTGTGTCGGGATATAGGAATCGGAACTGGGGCTCGGTCAATGATTTGACCGATATCTCGAGATTTGACTTGCTTGATCCTTTGGTTCCCTAGAGATGTAGGCAACGGGAACTCTCGTTTCCTGAGATTGTCAGAGTCTGTAGATTTCTTCGCTCCTGACTGCGCTTCTTCTTGTTCTTGAACTGTAACCGCTTGAACTGATCTGGACCGTCTGCTTTCTTGGTACCTGCACTTTTATTTTTTCTTTTCTCTTTTTTTTTTTTTTTTTCATTTTGAGCCATTTTTGCCTGTAGTGCTCTTTCGAGTTTTCACCACAGCCGGCTTTTTCCCGTCATTTTTGCCCGTGGCGCCCTTTCAGGTTTTCACCACGTCCCGGGTATTTGGTCTTGCCTGCCCCTTGGCAGCTGTGCTGTTTTTACCTTGGCGCCCTTTCAGGTTTTCACCAAGTCCGCTGTATGCCCACTGTTTTTACTCGGAGCGCCCTTTCGGGTTTTCACTCCGCCCTCTTTGTTTAGGCACACATTTTCTTTTTTCTTCTTTTTTTTTTCTTTTTCTTTTCTGGATCTCTGGATAACTGCGGCGGCTAGAGGTCGGGAATCCGTCGTTGCCGGCCGATGGCAGTCCTTCAGCCCTTATCCTGAGTTACGATAATGGAGCTGTCGGTTTTTGCTAAAGACCCCTCTAAGATGGATGGATGGATGACTGTGTTTCTTCTTGGGTTGATTTTTTTCTTGGGTGCCTTGCTTTGGCTTCCCTTTTTTCTTTCTTTTTTTCTTCTTTTCTTTTCTTTTTCTTTTTCTTTTGCATTCTTTTTCTCTCTCTTTTTTTTTTGTCCCTTTTTGAATCCCCCCCTCTTTTTTTTGTATTTTTCTCTTTTGGAGTCCCCTTATTTGAAACACTTGTTGGTGGACGGAAATGATTGCTCAGAGATCTTAGCTTTGACCTCTTAACTTCAGCTCTATTAAAGTAACTCTAGATAAGGTCAGAATGGCTTACCCGTGAAAGATCTTCACGTTGTCGGTGTTGGTTGGCTCAGGAAGGTCCACCCCTCTCATGCTGGTGAGTCTGAGGGCGCCTCCAGGAAGTACTTCTCTGATGATCAGTGGCCCGTCCCACGAGGGTTTGAACTTTCCTCTGGGATCTGGAAGGTGCGACGGTAGAATCTTCTTCATGACCATGTCGCCTACCTTGAAGCTCCTTTTTCGGACTCTCTTGTTGTAAGCCCGAGCGATCCTTTTCTGATAGCACTGTGAATGACTTAGTGCACGCATGCGTTTTTCATCTGCTAGCTGCAACTGATCGAATCTGGCCCGTTGCCATTCTCCTTCTTCAATTCCGCTTTCTAGTAATACCCGTAACGATGGTATTTCCACCTCGACTGGTAGGACTGCTTCCATTCCGTAAGTAAGCTCGAAAGGAGTAACGCCCGTAGCAGACCGTACAGACGTTCGATAGGCCCAAAGTGCATATGGGAGCATATCTGACCAATCTCGATAGGTCACGACCATCTTCTCGAGTATTCTGACGATTGTCTTGTTTGCGGCTTCTACCCCACCATTCATCTGGGGACGGTAGGGGCTTGATCGATGACGTTGGATCTTGAACTTGTTGAGGAAGTCATCCATCTTCTTGTTGACGAACGGGGTTCCATTATCTGTGATGATAGCATTGGGATTCCGTACCGGCATATGATGTTGTTCTTCATGAATTTGATCACCTGAGATGCTGCAATCGTGGTGTATGAGGCTGCCTCTACCCACTTGGTGAAGTAGTCGACTGCCACAAGTATGTATTCGTGACCATTTGATGCTTTGGGACTGATCTTGCCGATGATGTCGAGTCCCCACATGGAGAAGGGCCAGGGGGTGGTCAGGTTGTATAACTCTGATGATGGGGCATGGATTTGATTCGCATGCTCCTGACACTTGAAGCATTTTCTGACGTGCTTGCAACAGTCTGTCTCCATGGTGAGCCAGTAGTAGCCGAGTCGTAGAATCTTCTTTGCCATCATGTGCCCATTCATGTGTGGGCCGCAGATTCCTTCGTGTATTTCTTTCATGATCTTTGCAGCTTCCGTTTCATCGACGCATCGGAGGAGGATGTGATTATAGGATCGCTTGTAGAGAACTTCGCCACTGATGGTGAACTGGCCGGCCAAACGTTGGATGGTTCGGCGATCTGTTGCTGTTGCTGATTCTGGATACTCCTGGGTTTCGAGATATTGCTTGATGTCGGCATACCAGGGTTTGTCAGGGACAGCTTCGGCTTCTTCTATTTGCAGGCAAAAAGCAGGTTCTTCTTGAATTTCGACTGTGAGCTCCCATTCTGAAGCTCCTTTTGGGATCTCGAGCATTGATGCGAGCGTGGCGAGAGCATCTGCAAACTGGTTCTTGGCTCTGGGCATGTATGAGAAGGTGATTTCCTTGAATTCTTCGATCAGATTGTCAAGATATACATGATATGGTATCAACTTCTCGTCTTTAGTCTTCCATTCGCCATTGGTCTGATTGATGATAAGTTGTGAGTCTCCAAATACTCGTAGCTTCTTGACGCCCAAGATTATGGCTTCCCTTAAGCCAGCGATGCATGCTTCGTACTCTGCCATGTTGTTGGTGCACTCGAATGCGATGCGCCTCGAGATAGGAATAGGGACATCATCTGGAGAGTAGAGGATTGCTCCAATACCACTCCCTTTAGAATTTGCTGCGCCGTCGAAGAATAACGTCCACTCATCTTTTTTCTTCTTTTCATCCTCTTCAATGAGCAAGAGATCTTCATCAGGAAAGAACGTCTTGAGTGGTTGATAGTCCAGGAGAGAGTGAGCCGCAAGATGATCGGCGAGGGCCTGTCCCTTGATTGCCTTTTGAGTGACATAGGTGATGTCGAACTCAGACAAGAGTAGCTGCCATTTAGCTATCCTTCCAGTGAGTGCCGGCTTCTCGAACAGGTACTTGAGCGGATCCATGTGAGCGAGGAGGAGAATAGGGAATGCAATCATGTATTGACGGAGTCGCTGAGTTGCCCAGACTAGGGCGAGGCAAGTCTTCTCGATTGGGGAATACCTGGTCTCGTAGTCGGTGAACTTTCGACTCAAATAGTATATTGCTTGTTCCTTCTTCCCGGTCTCGTCGTGTTGGCCGAGGACACAGCCAATGGCTTCTGCTGCTACCGAGATGTATAACAATAGTGGTCGTCCAGGAGTGGGCGGCACTAGGACTGGAGGATTCATGGGATACTTCTTGATGCGGTCGAAGGCGACTTGGCAATCATCATTCCATTCTTTTGGGACGTTCTTCTGAAGGAGCTTGAATATGGGCTCACAGATAGGTGTGAGCTGTGCGATGAAGCGACTGATGTATTGAATTCTGCCGAGGAAGCCACGAATTTCTTTCTCTGTTCTAGGAGGGGGCATCTCGATGATTGCTCTGGTTTTGGTCTCGTCGACCCTGATGCCATCTTCGCTCACCATAAAGCCGAGGAGCTTACCTCCCACTGCACCGAAGACACATTTCTGAGGGTTGAGGCGAAGCTTGTACTTTTCTAATCTGTTGAATAACTTCTTCAGATCTTCAAAGTGTCCTTCAATTGTGCGAGATTTGACGATCATGTCATCCACATATACTTCGAGCTCTTTGTTCATCATGTCGTGGAATAATGCTGTCATTGCTCGCTGATATGTTGCTCCTGCGTTCTTCAGACCGAACGGCATTACCCTGTAACAGAAGGTTCCCCAGGGAGTGATGAATGATGTCTTCTCGCGATCTTCGACGGCCATCTTGATCTGATTGTAACCTGAGAACCCGTCCATGAATGAGAAGATCTTGTATCCTGCAGTGTTGTCGACTAGAGTGTCGATATGTGGCAAAGGGAAGTCATCTTTTGGACTGGCTTTGTTGAGATCTCGGAAGTCGATGCACATTCGAACCTTGCCGTCCTTCTTTGGTACTGGCACGATGTTGGCGAGCCATTCAGGGTAGTTGGAGACTACCAAGAATCCCGCGTTGTATTGCTTGATGACTTCATCTCGGACTTTCAGAGCCCATTCTGGCTTCATTCTTCGGAGTTTTTGCTTCACTGGCTTCATATCTGCCTTGGTTGGCAGATGGTGTACAACGAGCTCTTCATCGAGCCCCGGCATGTCTTCATATGAGAACGCGAAGTTGGACAATCTTGGAGCTAGGAACTCTATCATTTTCTGTTTCATCTCAGGTGGCAACGATTTTCCAATGCGTACTTCCCTAGGGATCTCAGGCGTCCCCAAGTTTACTATCTCGAAATCATCGGCTACAACATTGGCTTTAGATTCGAACTTTTTGAGGAGATCCTCAAGTTCGGGAGCAGGATCATCATCTTCCTCATCCCGAGTTTCGTCCAGACCCATGAGCTCGAAGTCTAATTCGATGTCGAAATCATATGATTCGACTTCAAACTCATGCGACTCTTTAGACGAACTTGGCACACTATTGAATGCAGGAAAAGAAATATTTTTTGGTTTTTGAGATTTTTCTGAAATGGAAATACTAGATGTTTTTGGCTTTTGAAAGTTTTTGATTTTTTTGGATTTTCGAAATTCATGGGACTTTGAACAAGCGGGCATTGCAGACCATGATTGATCCCAACTTGTTCCAAAGTTCCGGTCGCTGCTTAAACAGGCATTTTTTTTTGGAAGCCAGAGCCCTCAGATGGCTCTTTGGCTGATTCAAAAGTTAGGGGAACAGATGACCATTCAGGACCCCACACTTCCTCCCCTGAAGAGGTGGGGGTTGATGATTTGGACGAAGAGTCACGATCTGGCCCAATGACCATGACTTCTTGCTGGTCAGGTTCGAGATCTGAGTCGTACTCAGTCCCTCCCGGATCACTTACCTCGCATTGCAGTTCGTCTGGTTCCACAGCTAGACACAAGTTTGGAACCTGAACATCAGACCAATCTAGGGCTGGCCACTTCCCTTTCTTGGTCCAATGGATGGGCTGCTTCTGCCCCTGGCTGATGATTGATGATGTTGACTTTACAGAGATGGGCAAGTCGTGCCCCTTGCTAATTGGTGATGAGATGGGCGAGTCGTGCCCCTTGCTGATTGAAGTGGGCAGGTTGTGCCCCTGGCTGATTGAAGTGGGCAGGTTGTGCCCCTGGTTGAGAGCAGGTGTCAGAGTAACCTGGTCCTGAAGCTGCTGTATTTGTCTTCCTTCTTCGTCTTTATCATTTTCTTCTTCTTCTGGAGGCTTAGATGGTTCGAGAATCTGATCCCATCGAATGGGGGGCCACGTGGCCCAAGCTAGGCTCATCGGAAGGCCTTTGTGTAGTGCAGTCGGTTGATTCCCTCCTGGATCTTTGCAAGGTTCTCCTGGCTTGACGAATTGGATGGGTGAGCACCGAAATTTCTTCCTTCTCTTGTCCATGAAGGTTGCCCTGTATCCGAGTCCCCACTTGCGTTGGTTATATACTAGTGATACCTTTCTGGACTTGAAGTGATTCTTCATTCGGTATTTGAGGCTCAGACGCTCTGCCGGTGAAAAGACACGGTCCACCCTTATCGGTTCTGGATTGGCGATAGAGTTCACAGTCTCGAATTCGAAACTGTGAAATGGGATGTCTTCTTTAGAGTGTTGGATATCGATGACCGGGATGTCTGGTTCAGTGGCAGCAGCATTGGAAGGAATGATGAGCTCCTTCTCTGCGTGGATAGAGATCACTTGATTTCCACAGATGTACTTCACCCGTTGATGTAAGGTTGATGGCACAGCTCCAACCTTGTGCAGCCATGGTCGTCCGAGCAGCATGTTGAAAGAGGCTGATATATCCAGGATTTGGAATGTGATGGTAGAAACTTCTGGACCTATCTGTACCTCTATGTCGACCTCCCCTTCCACTGATCGGCGGGTGTTGTCAAATGCTCTGACGCATATGGTGCTGGGTCGGAATGAAGAAGGACTGATTCCCAGGCGTTCCGCGGTCTTGAGTGGGCAGACATTTAAGCTTGAGCCATTATCGATAAGGACCAGCGGAACACAGAGGTCTTTGTATCGTAAGGCTATGTTGAGGGATCGCCCATGATCGCGTCCTTCTGGTGGCAACTCATTATCGGTGAAGGTGATGGCGCGCGGAGCCAGTAGCTGTCCAATCATCAATGCAATAATCTCTGGTGCCGTATCGGAGGAGACATGAGCATCATTCAAGGTCTTGGCAAACATTTATCGGTGTATGCGAGATGTGCAGAGTAGCTCCCATACTGAGATTTGTGCAGGGATTGACTTGAGCTGAGTTGCCACATCGTATGCGGCTTCATTTTTGCTGCCGAGGCCTGAGAGGACGCCTTTGGGATCTCCTCTGTTTTGATTATCTCTTCGGATGCAACGCCCATTGGGATTCATGTTTCCCACTTCCGCACATTCTGGATAGTGCCATGGAACCTCTTTGTAGTTTTCCTCCCTTTTGCCTTCTAGGACCACTGGTTCTTGCAACGGTGCTGGTGTGGGTACCAGATCTTCCTCGTATAGAGCTTTTGCCTTGAGAACTACATTGTTGCCTGTGCTGAAGGGGTAGTATCGAGGCTTGTCTTCATAGACCACATAAGGTCGTGGTCCTGGCTTGACTGTTCCTGGGGCAGGAGGCTCCCATGGAATGAATACTGGTCCTCTTGATATGGCAGGAGGTTTCTCTGTTCGTCCGAGCTGCCGTAGCGTGATTGATATGCCTCCGGGACTTGCCCCTTGCAATATGACAGGCTTGACTGGAAGAGATCCTTCCAAGACAACGGGCTCTTGCTGTTGATGAGTATAATCCTTCCATTGCGGATTGGATTGTTCTGGAGTTGCCCCTTGCAAGATGACAGGTTCGTATGTGGGCTCAATGTATGATTGTGCTCCTTCCAGGACGACTGGTTCCCAGCTTGAATGGTTGTAAGGTGCCCCTTGAACAACTGGTATATCATATGGAGGTGCTCCTTCAAGCACTACTGGCTCGGAGACTGAAGGAGGAAAGGGACTTGCCCCTTGCAAGACTGGAGGAGGATTTTTTGGCTCATAGGTGTAGGTATGAATGGACTGAATAGGGGAGAAGAAGCGATCGATATGGTCCCCTTCTTCTATACAATTGACGGCAGGGCCACGAGACGAACTGGGGTCTGTTGGATGCTGAGGCAGAGGATTCTGAAGGATGTTGGTGGAAGCTGCTGGAGAAGTTCCAGGAACCGAGATGACGATCTTTCGGTCGTCGATCAGATCCTGTATGGCATTCTTCAAAGTATAGCATCGGTCAGTGGCGTGGCCACGCCCTTGATGGTAGGCACAGTACTCATTTTCTCGGTAATTTGGAGGCAGAGGATGAGGCGGAGGCCTAGGTGTCATCAGAGTGAGTAACTGCTTTTGTACCAGCGTAGTCATGATTTGACTAAGTGGTTGACTGAGTGGAGTGAACTTCCTGAACTCCCTGTAATTCTGCCTGTTCTGGTATGAGTATTGGCCGTTTCCCCTGAACTGCTGCTGTTGTCGAGGTGGCTGTGGCTGAGGATTCGGTTGTGGCTGATATCGCTGAGGCTGATGCTGAACTTGATTCTGCTGATACTGTTGACGTCCTTGTGGGGGAGCACGTTGATTTCCTTGAGCAGCGGTGTTGATGTTGTTTACCTCTGTTGGGCGGGGAGGAGAACCATTGCGGTTTCCATTCCCGTGCCCGATAGGTCTTCCTTCCACTCTGTTCCTCTTGACTGGAGTGGCTTGATGAGGCCATGGGGAGATCGTCCCGGCCCGGATTCCTGCTTCAACTTGCTCTCCAGCACGGATCAATTGTGAGAAACTCGCATATGGATGCGAGATGAGATACCCAGATATGCCTGGGTATGTTGAATGAACAATCATGGAGATTTGTTCTTCATCGTCGATGGGTGTCCGCATTCTGGCTGCCATAGCTCGCCAACGTCCCACATAAGCTGATAGTGTTTCATCACTCCTTTGCCTGAGTGCTGCGAGGTCGGCTCTTCTGGGTGCCATGTTGAGATTATATGCGAATCTGTCGATGAAAGCCTGGGAGAGCTGTTCCCATGTTCTGATGCAGTGGCAGTCCAATGAAGTGTACCAATCTAGGGCATCGCCCTTCAGAGATTTTTGGAACAATCGAATGAGGGCCCCTTCGTTTCCTGATATTGCACTCAGCTCTCCACAGAAGGCCTTGAGATGTGCTGTGGGACAACCGCTGCCGTCGTATCTTTTGAACTTTGGAACCTCAAAGTTTTGAGGTACCCGAGCATCTGGGAAAGGACACAAGTCTCTGAACTTGGTCGAAGGTAAGTTGATTCCTTGCTGTCGCTGAAGCTGATTTTGCAAGATCTGGAACTGCTCCCGCAACTCGTCCAGTCCTGAGTGATCTGTTCGAGCGACTGGTGCCTCCTGGAATAAGGCACGTTCTTCTTCGGCATAGTGGTCGATGTCTTCGACCATATGGGCTTGCTGAAAAGCAACCGCGGGTTGCTGAAATTGATTTGATGACTGAACTGGATTCTGATGAACTTGTGCTTGAAATGATGGTAACTGAACTGGAGACTGTACTGAAGGTTGAACTGGAACTTGCTGGAAATTGACTGGATTTTGCTGAATTGAAGATTGCTGGAAATTAACTGGATTTTGCTGAATTGAAGATTGCTGGAAATTAACTGGGATCCCATCGGCGGGGATGTGCTGGAATTGAAAAGTGCTCCTGTTTGCAGGAGGCTGAGATGCTGGGAAGTGACCCCCTTGTTGGGTATTCGCCACTGTCCGCTGATTGATGTGGGCTTGACACTGACCCCCATTGTGGGCATTCGCCAGTGCTGTCCCTGTTGCTGGAAATTGAATTAAAATCCCATCGGCGGGGATGTGCTGGAATTGAAAAGGTGTCCCATCGGCGGGGACATGCTGAGATCTACTGAGATTGTTGTTTGCAAGATTGACTGGAAGCTGACTGGATGTTCCTGCAACGGAGGTGCTCTGAGATGGCCTTGTCGTCGCAGGAAGATATTGAGAAGGATGCCCCACAGCGAAGGGCTGAGATGGCTGCTGTCGGTAGTCTTGGGCAGACTCCGATGGTTGTGCTTGATTTGAACTGGAGGCCGGGAGGACCCGGCATGGCTGCTGAGCTTGCTGAACTGGGCCAACCTGATTGTTGGCTGCTGCGGTGGTTTGTGCTTGCATGAATTGTAAGAGCATTTCTTGCATTGCTCTCATTCCTTGTGCCAATTCTTGTATGATTGGCGTATTGTCAACGGGCTGTTGCGCTGGAGGTTGCGCTTCGGTTATTTCGAGAGCAGGGAAGTGATGAGTTTCTTCTTCGTGGTCGGACATGGCTTGCTGAGCTCGAGTGCGGATTATGCTGCGGAAGGGAAGTTGTCTCCGCGTACGTTGAGCCCGAGGAGGCGCAATGGTGAGGACTCTACTCTACTCTTTTTGGGTTTTGGGATTTTCTATTTTTTTTGGTTTTGGAATTTTCTATTTTTTTTTTGTGTTTGGGTTTGGGTAGAATGCTATGCAGATGAGATTGTATGAGGATTAATGACTTTCAAGTACGGGAAGGATTCTGTTTTCAAGTTGGATCACGACTAGTGGGACTAGCTAATCCCCAGTGGAGTCGCCATTCTGTGGACCCTCGCCGATTTTTCCGTGCTCCCACACGACGTCGTTCTCCCTTTCCTTTCGGAAGAAGAAGAAGAAGAGGTGCGTGAGTGCGAAATCGCCGTTTGTGCCACTGGCTTGCCTCGTTCTCGAGGGCTTTGTTTGGTTGTCGTATTGAGCTGGATGTGTTTAAGTGAATTTATATAAGACCAGAGTCGCCACTAGCCAATTACTTCGAATCTACAGTCGGCTAGACCCCGTAGAAACGTTAGAGAAGGGGATCTGAAGATCCTTTCCTCTAAAATGACTCCTGTTGATCTGCAGTCAGAGATTCAAGGTAAGGGATCACGGTTACAGGGTGGGAAGAGGTTAAGCACCCCACACACTGCCCGTACCGAAGTACGGTCTCTACTTCACAGAATCGATCGAATATTTGAAAGTCTAATTTAATCCTCGTATATTCTCATGAATGACATGATGCATGAATGCGGGTCTGAACAGTAAGAGTTTCTGATGGGCAGGTTCCAACAACGGGCAAGCCCAGAGCACACGCTCGAACTGACAGGTGCTTAATGTAAGACGTATGCAGTGTGCTTGAATGATCAAGGTGTTTTATGGTGAAGCATGAATGCAGGTCTGAACAGTAAGAGTTTCTGATGGGCAGGTTCCAACAACGGGCAAGCCCAGAGCATACGCTCGAACTGACAGGTGCTTTATGCGAGATGCATGTGGTGTGTTTGAATAATCAAAGTGTTTGCAGTGAAGCAGGGGGGTTGGAAGAAAAGTAAATGTTGCACTTATGCTAGATGCAAATGAGATGATGCTGGAAAAGAGTAGCTGAGTGGACGGAGGTGTCGCAAGGGGTTGGCTTCGAGTGGCTGGATCAAGACTTGGATGGCTTGGGAGGCTTGGACCAGTGGTCAGGCTGGGCTGGACCAGGGCTAGACTCTCCTCACTCGGGCTCTCCTTGGTGAAGGAATGGGCTAAAGGATGAAGGAGGGTGACTCAGACGGACGGGCTCTCTCTGGCTGAGTGGTCTGTTGAAATGAGAAGGGGAGGGGGGTATTTATAGCAGCGAGCAGTGGCAGAAGTCGTAATTTTGTCCGGGCGGCCTGCCATGGGCCGCCCGTACGGCCGCTCCTCGGTTTCCAGCGAGTACGGCCGTTCCCTCGGGGCTGCTGTTGGACTCGCTGGTCGACTCAGTGAGTTGACTCAGCGGGTCGACTCGGTGGTTTGACTCGACGGGTTGACTCGACGGGTTGACTCGGTGTTTTGACTCGACGGGTTGACTCGACGGGTTGACTCAGCGGGTTAACTCAGCGGGTTGACTCAGTGAGTTTGACTTTTTTTGGGATTTTTTGACTGGCCCTTTTTTATGGGGGGTTTTTCTGGGTGGTGTTTAGGACTGGGTTGACTGGGTTCAGGCTTGAACTGGGCTATGGAATGGGGCTTACAAGGGTGAGTTTGGCTGAGTTTGGACTTGGGATTTGGGGGTATGGTCCTCCGTTCAACCAGCTATCTCTACCAACAGTGTAGCCGAAGGTGGGGTGTCTACACTTACCCACTGAGTTGTTACCCTGCTTGTGGGCTATATAGTTCGTGAGCTATATAAAGTGTGGTGGTAGGGAGATTGCATGTGCAATAAGTTTAATAATTGTGTTTGATCTATATCATATATTTATTATGTCAGTTTATGTTAGTTAAAAAATGAAATAGATTTCAAACTTATAA
The DNA here is from genome assembly GCA_003013855.2 of Liriodendron chinense. NCBI lineage: Eukaryota > Viridiplantae > Streptophyta > Magnoliopsida > Magnoliales > Magnoliaceae > Liriodendron > Liriodendron chinense. The sequence goes on from PVNU02003225.1 coordinate 20,458, forward strand.
GCAGGCTAGATCACAAAAAAGTACAGCTCATTCACCATCCATTGAAACCATAAGTGCACCTCTCTCTCTCTCTCTCTCTCTCTCTCTCTCTCTCTCTCTCACACACACACACACACACACACACACACACACACACACACACACACACACAAAATCCCCACCTTTGCTATGATTTCTCTCACTTTTTTCTCTTCCATCCTTTGTGCGTATCACACGTCCCGCTTATAATTAACTGCAACAATCATCAAGGATGCTTAATATGTCGCCCTTCACCTAAACACGAGGTAAGTAGGGCATGTGTATGCAATTGTGGACGCTCGCCTTTCCGCGTTCCCGAACCTCCCTTTCGAAAAGGGGTATTCGAAGATTCCTTCATCTAAAATGACTCCTTTTGATCTACGGTCAGATATTCGAGGTAAGGGATCACAGTTACAGGTTGGGAAGGTGTCAAGCACCCAGTCTGCCCGTACCGAAGTACGGTCTCTACTTCACAGAATCAAACTAATACTTGAAAGTCTGATTTAATCCTCATACACTCTCATGAATGATATGATACATGAATGTAGGTCTGACCAGTAATAGTTTTTGATGGGCATGTTTCCATTAACAGGCAAGCCCAGAGCATAAGCTCGAACTGACAGGTGCTTTATGCGGGATGCATGTTGTGTATTTGATTAACCAAAGTGCTTGCAGTGATATGATAAGCAGGGGGGTTGGAAGAATAGTAAATGTTGCACTTGTGCTAGATGCGAATGAGATGATGCTAATAAAAGAGTAGCTAGATGGACGGAGGTGTCGCAAGGGTTTGCTTCGAGTGGCTAAGATTGGGACTTAGGTAGCTTGGGAGGCTTGGACCAGGGTCAGGCTAGGCTCTTCTCACTCAGGCTTTCCTTGGTGGAGGAATGGACTAAAGGGGGGTAGAGATAGACTCGGAACTCTCAAGCTGGAGAGGTGAGGAGTGGATGCTGTAAATGAGAAGGGGCGGGGGTATTTATAGGTGTGGAGGATGGCAATTCCCGTAATTATGCTTGGGCGGCCTCTAGATGCGCTGCTCCAGCTTTGGAGTGTACAACCCCCAAACCTGAAGCAGAAAAGTCCAAGGTTCGAGGTTCGGAGCTACTCCGAAGCTGTGGCTCAGAACCTGGTGAGTTGACTGGGTTTGAAAGATGGATTGGCACGGTGAGTTGACTGAGTGCAGGGGCTGGACTGACCTAGTGAGTTAACTCGGTGATTTGACTCAGCGGGTTAACTCACCAAGTTTGACTTTTTGGAGATTTTTTGACTAGTTTTTCTTATGGGGGGTTTTTCAGGCTGATGTTTAGGGGTGAGTCGACTGAGTTTAGGCTTGAGCTAGGCTATGGATTGAGGCTTACAAGGATGAGTTTGGCTAGGTTTGGACATGGGATTTGGGGGTATGGACCTCCATTCATTCAGCTATCTCTACCAACATTGTAGCCGAATGTGGGGTGTTTACAGCAACTTAGGTTGTTGCTTTGCCTTTGGTGGGCCATATTTAGGAAATCACAAATAGATGGCCCTAAACAAATTATTCACTAGTGCATAAGTGCCCTTTGATCTAACAGTCATCGGTCAAGATTGTCTGATTATTGCAAATACGCAATAAGCCAAATTTTGTTACCCATGTGGATGGGGAAGAATCTCTCTCTCTCTATATATGTGTGTGTGTGTGTGTGTGTGTGTGTGTGTGTGTGTGTGTGTGTGTGTGTGTGTGTGTGTTAGAGTTGGACATGAGCCGAGCCAACTCGATTAACTTGACTCGACTCAGCTAAAAAAAACTCGATTCGACTCGACTCGTTGCTGAGTTTAAACTGAGTAGAGCTAGGCAGGTGTGGTTAAAAAAAAACTGAGTCAAGTTCGAGCTAAACCGAACTTGATTAAGCTCAACTCGAAGCTTAGTTCGTGTTAACTCGGTTCGAGTTTGACTTGACTCATGTAGTTGGAAAGTGAGGTTTTTTAGTCCCACATCGAATGTGAGCAAAGGAATAAAAGGTAAAGTTGTCTATAAAAATAGCCATAGGGGGTGTCCACGGGCTTGCAGAACTATCATCCGCTCTTGACTTGACTGTCAATAAGCTCCGAGCACCCATACGATCAAGTGTTAGCCATGTCTGGAAAAGGTCTGGAAAGCCCTCGAGAAATTAATTCCAATGTAGTTTAAGGTCTTTGGATCACAGAGCACCACTTGGATGGTCACGACCGATGGCAGTAGATTTGGACTTATTGCATTTTGAAGGGTTCATTCTGTCATCCCGAATTTGGACAGTTTCGATCGGATCCAAATTGGTCAAGAGCTGGTTTATGGCTTGATTTTGATGATCTAGTCCATCATCCCAAAGCCTGGATGGTCTGATCGTCTAAAAGTTCAAGAGCTGAATTTATTCTGTTTGATGATTCAATCGATCGTCCCAAAACCTGGACGGTCTGATCATCCAAAACGGTCAAGAGATGGATTTATTTTGAGCCAGGGTTAGGACATACCTGAGAGTAGGCCCATTCTGGTGATATGACCCCTGATGTGTGTGTGGACAGCATGTGTGGGCCCTGCATTGTCTTGTGGCGGAGCGAACTGCGCACGTGGGGCTCGCTCAATGCCATTTTGCAAAAATCGCGTTGACCCACTACTTTAAGGAGCTGTGGTGGGCCCCGAGGCAATCAGCGCAAGGTCAATGGGGGGTTGTCAGCGGCTATTTAATGTTTTTAACTAGGGCGGTAAATGGGTTAGCGGACCCGATGGGGTACCCAGACCCAACGCATTTAGACCCGACCCATTTGTTAAATGGTACAGGCCTGGGTCCAAGAACAGACTCATTTGCTAAACAGGTCTGGGTTTGGTTTCCTTTATATTAGGCCCGACCTGACCTGACCTAAACCCATTTAGTAAGTAGGCGAGTTTGGTCTATGTTTCAAGGGATCGGTCCAGCCTAGACCCATCCAAACCCGATTTTAAGCCCTGTTAAAATGCTTGCATACTAGATCCAGACCCATTAGACCCAACCCATTTATAAATGGATCTGGGTGGATCTCGCTCTATCAGACCCGGACCCATTTATAAATGGGTCTGATGGGTTAACTTGGACCCGACCCAGACCTGCCCATTTAGTAAAAGGGTCTAGGTTTAAAATTTGGACCCAGACCCATTTAGTAAATGGGCGGGTTTCATCCAACCATTTACAACCCTATTTTTAATGGGCCTTCGACTTGGTGCGAGCCGACGGCTTGTCTTCGCCCATATGTCCAGCGCCCTCGCTGGATAGCAGCCATGGTCGTTGTTTCCTCATCTTCCTTCTTCATCTTTTTCCGACGATTTCTCCTTGTCGTTGGTCGTCTTCTTGGTATTTGCTTTGGCTTGCTGCTGGTGGTTTGGGTGAAGCCCGATTTCTCATCTTGCTGTTGGGTGAGCCTTCAAACAAGTGCACGTTTGGGTGCTCAGACCGGTTTGACGTGCTATGGCCCAGATGTACGCAGGCTCCAGACAGTTTTTGAGTGCCTAGACCGGTCGGCCGACCGGTTTGGATGGGGCTCCGACCGGTCGACTGTGAGGCAGAGTGCTGATGAAATTCCCTGGACTGTTTTGTCTATTGGCCAACCGGTTGGCTGTGCGCGTGGATTTCTTGTGCAATCCGCAGTACTGCGCAAGGTGTTTCTAATTTCGAATTTTTTCTTATTTAAAGAGTTGTAATCTGACCTAGATTAATATCTAAAGGTGTCCAAGGTTTCCTATTCGTGTTAGGAAGAGGGGAGAGAGTTGTGTGAGAGAGAGAGAGCTTGGGTTTTCTCTGTTTTCCTTGCTTGTGGGCTGTCATCTTTGTAATCTTCTGTTTAATTCATAGTGGATCGCTTTGTGCCGTGGTTTTTTACTCATTGAGGGATTTTTCCACGTAAATTCGGAGTCTCTTGTGGTGAATGCTTGTGTGTGATTGATTGCATAGTGTTTCTCGTTTGATTTCGCATTGCTTCACGCGTTTCGGCGTTCCGCTTCCGCTGCCGACTTTCCCAACAAGTGGTATCAAAGCTAAAGTTGGGGTGGAGTAGATTCAAATCTGAGATGAGAAGATGGGATCGGGCGCAAGGTTCGAGGTAGAGAAGTTCTCTAGGAAAAATAACTTTGAGCTATGGAAGGTGAAGGTTGAATCCTTCCTGGTTCAACAAGGGCTTGATGATGCTCTTGAAAAGCGACATGAGGCTATGAAAGACGATGAGTGGACGAGGCTCGACAAGAAGGCTAGAACCTCAATCCTGTTAAACCTTACGGATGATGTTCTCTATCATGTCATGAATGAGAAGACTGCGGCTGAAACGATGGCGAAGCTAGAGAAGGTTTATGCTAAGAAATCTCTAGAGAATCGCATGTATGTGTTGATGTAGTTGTTTAACTTGAGGATGGCTGAGGGAACTGAGGTGGAGGACCACCTGAGCACGTTCAATAGGTTGGTTTGCAAGTTGGTGGAGATCGATGAATTGATGAAGGATGAATACCAAGCATGCATCCTATTGAATTCTCTTCCAGATTCATATGAGTCATTCAGGGATTTTGTGTGCGCAGGGAGGGAAACCATAAGTGTCGAGACCGTTATCTCAGCCCTCCAGTCGAAGGCAATGAGAAAGAAAAGCAATGACGTGGCTTCCCGTTATTCCTCAAAGGCACTGGTTATGAGGGGAAGAAGTTCTGAGCATGGAGGATACTCGAAATCTAGATCTAGGGCCAAGGGCAAAGGTAAGGCTAAGGTGAAGTGCTGGAATTGTGGCCAAGAGGGCCACATGAGGGGGGATTGTTAAAATCTCAGGTTGAGGCAAGAGAAGTATGGAAATTCTTCTGGAAATGGAGCTAATACCGTAGAGGACGGTGACGATTTTTGTGAAGTTCTGACTTTATCTGGCAAGGGATCTCACGGTAGTGAGTAGATCCTTGATTCAGGGGCTTCATGTCACGTTCGTCCTGACCGGAGTTCATTCACGACATACAGGAAGTATGATGGAGAATCGGTGTTTGTGGGCGATGGAGTCGCTCATAAGGTTATGGGTATTGGTACTGTGCGCATCAGGATGTTTGATGGGGTTGAACGAATCCTAAAAGATGTGAAACACGTTCCCAAGATGAAGATGAATGTGATTTCTCTTAGTGCACTCGAGGCGAAAGGGTGCGTGTTTATCGGCCGCGATTGTTGTTGTGAAGTGATGAAGGGGGCACACGTGTGTATGAAGGCACGGAGGTGTGGCCATCTTTACATGTTGATCGGGAGCACAATTCACGGTGGAGCTGCGGGAACGGCAGCGAGATCCACGGTTGCTCGTATGTGGCAAGTACCCAAGGGCCACATGAGAAGAGCGGAAAAGTGCGTGAATTTGCAAGGATAGGGTCGATGGTGGCACGAGAAGCAGTGGAGCTATGATTGAAGATGAGATGACGTTGCAAGGATGTGTTGATTCGACGTTTGAAGCCTCGGTGGAGATTGTTGGGTGAGCCTTTAAACAAGCGCACGTTTGGGTGCTCAGACCGGTCGGGCGACCGGTCTGACGTGCTATGGCCCAGATGCACGCAGGCTCCAGACAGTTTTTGAGTGCCTAGACCGGTTGGCCGACCGGTCTAGATGGGGCTCCGACCGGTCGGGCGATTGGTCGGCTGTGAGGCAGAGTGTTGACGAGAAGGCATTCAGTGAGGCAACAGCTCCGCTTCCTTTTGGGGTAAGGTTTTCCCTTCCTATTTTTTCTCTTTCCCCTTACGGATGAGATTTCAGGTGAGAACCCCTCTAAGGCTTCTATTTTTTTTTTTTGTGGGCTTACACCCATATTTGCATCAGGTATGGGCCAACACCCATATTTACGTCAATTGTGGGCCAAGCCCATGTTGGATTTGAGACAAGCCTGATTTGCATCACTTATGGGTTCAGTGTCTTCTGGTGGGCCACTGGTCTTTTCCAATCTCGTGATTAGCTTGGCCAATGGGTGCTGCATATAGGCCATTAGCTTGAGTCCATACACGTTATGGAAACTAATGGGATTGCCCATTTAAAATAATATATATAGTTGTTGAGCATCAGATGTACGACGTGATCCATCCATTTGCATTGTGTGCATCTCATAGGGACCATTTTATGGGAAAACGATTGAATATCATTCATCATCATTCAAACTCTTTTACAAATATGGACTGACGTCCTTGTCATGAACCTGATGGTCAATCGCGCCGCCTACTATGGATTGGAATCAAACATTCCGTCTGGGCCGTTCATTTTGTGAACATTGTTTTAAGGCTTAAAATGCTCATAACTAATGTGCAAATCATAAGGTAAAGTCCTGATTTGGACCAGTTCTGGCCCATTACCCATCTTTTGAAAGCTGACATAGATGGTTGAAATTGGAAGTAGAACCTAGCTGTCTGATTCACTTAATGTATTTTTCATTTTTCAACGGTTAATGATAGCCACTTACATGGCCAAATCAGACTAATTTATGGTTAATCCGTTGAGGGCGGGATTAATATTGCAATCATGAGTCTACACTTGTGATATTGGATTCAGTTGTGTTAGCCACCATAGTGACCGCAATTGATGAAGATATTTATGAATTTAGACTTGTCACATTGGGATTCAATTGCATAAAGTGGCGTGTGTTCAATGCGGATAGTGACAAAAATATAGATGTTCATCGTTTGGCAAGGACATAGACGGTGTGGAGTAAGCGATGTTGGTGGTATAAGGCCGAGAAACTCATCTCGCACTCAGGTGTTGAGTATCTTAGATTTACATCATCGGCATTATTTAGCTTCATGTACAGGAGAATCATTTACATATCGCCACAACCACCCACAGGAGGAATGGTAATGATGTGATCGATTCTTATCAGGATTGATTAGTTGGGCCCATCTTCATCCTGAGTAGTTCAATTGAAGGCCACAATCAATTGAATTAATGATTAGTTGCCTGATATTCAGTTTTATTTAAAGTAAATAAATTACTAATGTGAGTATATATTTTTGTAACCAGTTACAGTTCCAACTCAAACGCATCATGTTCTTGCCTTAACTGGTTGCAATTATGTTTAATGGAATGAGTCTATAGAAATAGTCCTGGGAGTCCTACAGCGAAACTTTGCCTTAGTGAAACCAGAGCCTCCAAAACCATCTGAAAAAGCTCACTACAAGAAAACGAATTTTTACCGACGAAAGTATTCCCGACGAAATAATTTTCGTTGGGAAAAACTATTTTTCCCGACGAAATGGAAAAATCTCCCTCCACCACCAAATTCATTGCCGCCATACACTTTTACCGACGAAAGTATAATTTCGCCGGTAAAAAGTTTATTGCCGACGAAGATACCTATCGCTAAAAAAGAAAACAGCAAATTTTACTTTTACCGACGAAAATTTCCGTCGGTAAAAGCGAAAACTTTTACCGACGAAACTTTTCGTCGGTAATAATGTGCAATATGTGATTCCCGCAAAGAAAAGAGGTGACTTTTACCGACGAAAATTTTCGTCGGTAAAAGTTTTGAAAAGGAGTTTTACCAACGAAACAAAACTTTTACCGACGAAAATTTTCGTCGGTAAAAGTGGTCTTTTTAACTTACCCGATCGCCCTCTTTTCTTATTCGGTCTCTCTCTCTCTCTCTCTCTCTCTCTCTCTCTCTCTCTCGCGGCCATCCCTCACTGCCGACCACCGGCCGTCCTTCGCCGGCCGCCACCGAACCTCGAGTTGAGAAGTGTGTACAAGAAGGTGAACCTCAGCTCATCACTCAGGGAAGATCTCAATGTCAGCAGAAAAACCAACCTCAGCCGATCACGAAGAAATTTTATGTGGTACCGCAGCATCTACGTCAGCTGGGGGAGTCCGTGTTAAAACTAATTTCAGATCAACACATGAGTGTACTCAAATCCAGCTTCAATATGCCTATACCCAAGATAGGAAGAACCAAGCCATTTCCAAAGGCTCCAAGCCAATTCATCGTGCCGTCAAGAAACGCCACCCAGAAAGATATCAAGTTCCATTCAGGGCCAAGCCAGCCAGTACCATCAAAAGGGAAAGAAGGAGGAAGAGGGTCTGCCCAATCTCGACCAATAGAAGATGAGATATAGCAAAGCCAGCCGGAAGATTATGAGGAACATAGGATTCTCCAGTCAAGGCTCAGACACAAAGAAAAGACTGCTAGCTCCATTCGAAGAATATAAGCAAGTATACAGGAACGGAGAAGGTCTAGGAGCGAAGGCGAGCGTAAACATGGTAACCATTGTCCCGGTAGAAGGAATCCAGTCGCAAGATTCTATCGACATAATCCAGCCAAGTGTCGCACCCGTGCAACTAGAAGACGGTGGACAACCAACGATTGATGAACTCGAAGAGGTGAATTTGGACACCATTGAAGAACCCAGGAATACATATTTGAGCAAAAACGTCCCAGAAAATGAAAGAGAGAAATACATACAATTATTAAAGGAGAATAAAGACATCTTTGCCTGGACATACTCAGAAATGCCCGGGCTCAGTCCGGCAATCGCCATGCACAAGCTAAGCATCATGAAAGAGAAGAAGCCAGTGAAGCAGCCGCAACGACGGTTCCATCCTGATGTTGTACCTAAGATTGAAGAAGAAATCAAAAAACTAATTCAGGCTGGATTCGTTCGAGAGGTGAAGTACCCCCAATGGATTTCAAACATTGTGCCAGTCAAGAAGAAGAGCGGACAGATCCGAGTTTGCGTTGACTTCCGGAATCTTAATGAAGCCTGCCCGAAAGATGATTTTCCTTTGCCAATTCCAGAATTATTGATTGACAGCACAACGGGATACGCAGTAATGTCCTTCATGGACGGGTACTCGGGATACAATCAGATTCGCATGGCCCCGGAAGATGAAGAAGCTATGGCCTTCCGTACAACCCTCGGCATCTACTGTTATCGCGTAATGCCCTTTCGGATTAAAGAACGCAGGGGCAACATACCAGCGCGCAATGCACGTTATATTTCAGGATATGATACATAAACACATCGAATGCTATGTAGATGACCTGGTCGTAAGGTCGGCCAATCACGAGCAGCACAGAGAGCACCTAAGGCAAGTGTTCCAACGGTTGCGCAAGAAAAGTCTCCGTATGAATCCACTAAAATGCGCGTTCGGAGTCGCGTCTGGAAAATTTCTAGGCTTCGTGGTCAGACACGGGGGCATAGAAATCGATCCCGCAAAAATCAAAGCCATCATAGAAATGCCGCCTCCGAAGAACCTAAAGCAATTGAAGAGTTTTCAAGGCCGCGTAGCATATTTGAGGAGATTCATCTCGAACTTGGCTGGTCGTTGTCAACCGTTCTCCCGCCTCAACAAGAAAGATGTTAAGTTTGAATGGGACGACGCTTGTCAGAAGGCCTTCGACTCTCTAAAAGAGATGCTTGGGAATTCGCCAGTCCTTTGTGCCCCAATCAAAGGAAAGCCACTGATTCTGTACATCGCAGTAGGTGATAACTCACTGGGGGCACTCCTGGCACAGAAGAACGAAGAAGAGAAGGAGAATGCACTATATTACCTAAGCCGCACGTTGGTAGGGGCTGAATTCAACTATTCAGCAATTGAAAAAACATGCCTTGCTCTCATTTTTGCTGTAAAGAAACTGAGGCATTACTGCCTCTCGCACCAAATAACGTTGATATCCAAGGCGGATCCGATCAAGTTCCTTATGAACCGGCCTATGCTGTCTAGGCGTTTAGCTAAATGGGCCCTTCTCCTCTCCGAATTCGACATCACATACATCCCAGCCCGGGCTATTAAAGGACAAGCGATCGCGGATTTTCTCGCTGCGCATCCAGTCCCGAGCAGCGAAGAAATGGAATGTGACCTCCCGGATGATCAGGTTATGATGATCGAAAGACCACGGTTATGGCAGATGTACTTTGACGGAGCCTCTAGGTTGACAGGGGCAGGAGCGGGGGTTATATTTATCAGCCCATAGGGAGATTTGTTACCCTACTCGTTTACAATCGTGCCAGCCTGCACTAACAACGAAGCCGAGTATCAAGCCCTCATCATTGGGCTACGGCTCGCATTAGAAATGCGAATCAAGGCAATACAGATCTATGGCGACTCCAGACTAGTCATCGGACAGTTGACGACAGAATATGAGGTCCGCAAACCTGAGTTGTTGCCTTTCTGCCGCCAAGCGCGATCACTGTTCGACCAGTTTCATGACAGCAGCATTTCACATATACCGAGACAGGAAAATGTACAGGCCGATGCATTGGCTAGTCTAGCCGCTGCTCTGGCTAACCCCGGAGGCAGCCCACTTCAGGTAACGATCGAAGAAAGGAGGATCCTACCGACGGCCGTACTGCGTGGTGACGAAGCAAGCGTAAACCTCATCTGTTGCTTCGAGATCACAGAAGATAATGACTGGAGAAGACCATTCATCGATTACTTGAAGGATGGGTTCTTACCGGAAGAGCTTAAGATGCGCACACAGGTTAGGAGACGTGCTGGGTCGTTTATACTACAGAATGACGTCCTTTACAAGCGCTCGTACGAGGGAATGTTGCTACGCTGCTTGGACCAGAAGGAAGCATACGCCACATTGAAGGAAGCCCACGGAGGAGAATGCGGTGCCCACCAAGGAGGCAAGAACCTACATCACCGTGTCCGACACATGGGGTATTATTGGCCCACAATGGCGAAAGATGCAATAGAATTTGTCAAGAAATGTCATCAGTGCCAAATCCATGCAGATATCATACACTCGCCACCAGAAGAATTACATCAGTCAGTGATGTCCTGGCCTTTCGTAGCCTGGGGCATGGACGTGATCGGGCCAATCAGCCCGCCCTCTTCCCAGGGACACCAATACATCTTAGCCGCGACAGATTACTTTTCCAAGTGGGCCGAGGCAGTCGCGCTTAGGAACGTGAAGGCAAAACATGTTGAAAGTTTCATCCGCCACGCCATATTATACTGACATGGTATTCCCGAGAAAATCACCACGAACAACGGAACACCCTTCAAGAACGCTACTATTGATAAGCTATGCACAAAGTTCAAGATCAAGCATTGTTATTCATCACCTTATTACCCCCCTGCGAATGGGTTGGCCGAGGCGTTCAATAAGACTATCGTGAAGATTTTGAAAAAGACAGTGGCAGAAAATAAGAAGGACTGGGACAGATGACTGCCCGAAGCATTGTGGGCATATCGAACCACACATCACATAGCTACGCGAGCTACACCCTACTCGTTGGTATACGGTACGGAGGCGGTGGTCCCGATGAAGATACAGGTTGAGTCGTTACGGGTTGCGCTTCATTATTCCCTGACAACCGAACGCAATGCTGAGATCAGAATGACCGAGCTAGATGATCTGGATGAAAAGAGACTGGTCGCCTAGCAAAGGCTCGAAATGTATCAGAAACAGATCTCAGCCTCATATGACAAATAAGTCCGCGGCAGGTCATTCAAAAGAGGCGATCTGGTATTAATGATGAAACGCCCGGCGCTGGCTCAAGGCCCGAAAAGCAAATTCGACCCGAAGTGGGACCCAGTGTGCATCGTCGATGAAGTATACTCCAATGGAGCATATCGAGTGATCGATTGCAAGGGGCAAGGCATCAGCTCGTTGGTGAATGGACGATTCTTGAAAAGATATTATACTTGACATAGAATACTGCTGTGATTTGTAAACACCCCGTTAGAGGGAAAATGTAATAGACAAATATCAAGAGAAATGACACCATACGATGATCAATGCTTACAATTACAGATACTAATCCTTTATTCCGTGTGTTTACATAGGTATCAGGAGAATTATTGAAACCCGAGACATATCAGGCATCGTTACCTCGTCCCATCCAAAGTTGTCGAGAATCGAAATGAAAAGATGGACCTTAAAGTCAAGGCTCGGGCACACCCATTCCGCATCAATATAGGTTTGAGTCCTGACAGGGGGACATTCCTTCCAAAATAACCTACTTTATATTCAAATCTAAATGCAAATGAAAGAAATATCAAGTGGATAAAACATATAAGCACGATCATGTGAATAGTATACATATCATTACAACATTACTGTCACAACATATCTCCGCAAAATTACAGAATAAAACAATTATAAAGCCTAACCGTTCAAATTTCTTAAACATTGTTCTAGCAAATGAATTGCAGACTCCTGGGTCGCCCTCTGTGTTGCCTCCGCCGCGGCTAAGACCTGTGCAGGATCAGGGATGCTTTGAAGGGACTATCTCAGTTCTTCAACCTGATTTCGTATAGCATTACGTTCGGCCTCGCGCTTTTCGATAGACAATTGCAGACGAGCCATTTGATTGCCAAATTTTGAGAGATTGAGATGAACAACGGAGCTTTCAGCTTGCAACCGTGCTATCTCATCATCTATCTCCGCCAGCCGATCTGTGGCTCCCTGATGCCCAACGGCGGCATCTTGCCAATCGCGCCTCATCGCGGTTACATCTGCCTCGCACAGCTCAAGCTTTGGCAGGAGGGACTGCAAATGACCGCGCCTCTCTTCAATAGAAGGATCGACTCTGAAATGTCTCGCCTCGTTGAGTTGTGCCATGCCTTCCCTGAACAGGACTATATGGTTGATCATTAAAGAGACGTCAATCCCGAGCCACGCAGCATTACATTCAAGCGCCTGCAGCCCCTCATCTAAGATGGACCATTCATCCATTCTTCAGAGAGGCGGTGATGTTCATTAGAAGACTCTTCAAAAGGTCCACCTTCACCTTTGACAGCCCTCGGAGAGAAGAAATGAATGCCTCGGGCAAGGCAACAGGGGCCAAAGCATGAACGGGAGTGGTCACTGATAAAAGAAATGGTAAGGTTAGTAAAAAGAGGCCTCAGTAAGAAAAAAAAAGATAGTCGAAATGGTGAAGACAAATAATATACCAGTGCCTTCAAGAATGTTAACGGCAGGCGCGTCAGCCGAGGCAGTGTGCGTAGGCAATGCTGGGGCAGGTTCAGCGATCCCCTCGGTCGACGGCTCAGGTAGCTCCGAAGAGGATAGCACTACGACCTCAGGAACGCTTGTGTCAGATGCTGGCATGGTAACAAGAAGGGGTTCCACAGTGGGTTCAACTGACGACGGTACAACAATAGGAGGGGTTTGCACAACACATTCCGATACACTTGTTCCTATACCAGAAACCTCAACACTATGGGAAGCCTCCCTGATAGGTTCAACTGATGACGGTCCAACAAGGGGAACAGCTTCCACGATAGGCTCAGCGGATGGAGGTTCAACAGTTGGAGATACTTCCAGGGTAGGTTCAAGTACACTCGACCTAGCGACAGAAATCAGAGCGCCTCGAGAAGCTAAATCAACATCCCCGACCTCAATATCTTCAACACGGGAAAGGGTCAGGGGAGGTGTAACCTCCGCAACGACAGCGGTCGTCATTTCATGAGCGAGGCCCTGGTCCTCTGCAGGTTCAGCTATGGGGATATCAGAGATGAGAATAGTGTCATCGGGTGCCTCGTCATCCAATTCCATGAAAATCGCTCCAACATCCGCCTCAGGGACAGGCTGGTCATACATCGGTTCATCGTCATCGCCTCCTCCAGTATGACGATCGCCGCTCAAATTCTCCTGAAGACTCAGCTCACCCTCTTCCCTGGCTACACCCACGTCACCGGGCGAAGTGCTACCGATGGCCTCAGAAAGTTGTTTCTGTAACTTCTCTTCATCATACTGCTTACGCATCTTGGCAATATTCTTCCCTCCGTCGACCACCGAAATACGATGAGCAGTCTTCACCCGAGGACCAGTCCGCTCAAGTGGCGTCTCATCATCGCCACCATCATCGCCGTCGTCATCACCACCACCAGCACCGCCATCATCACCTCCCCCACTGCCATTATCATCATCATCGTCCCCATCATTTTGGTCATCATTCTCCCTGGGAATATCATCTCCTTGATGCACCTCATCGATGGGCCCGAGAGACGGGAACTCGGGGCCCGCCTGCACGATGTTTCTTTCCCCATAAGCAACCCAACCTTCCAGGGTGTGCTCGGGCTTCTCGTGGTCAATTACCACATTCATCGAAGTCATTAGTCTCTGAGTACCCGGTACAGCAGGCTGGTGAAGATGCTCCGCCACGTATCCCAATCCGTCGGCAGGAGCTGGGCTAACAATCGGAGGCGTAACAAAGACGGGATCAGTAACATGATGACCATTCCGAATCAACGTATACTGATGAACCCACCATCTCATCCACCCGAAAGATGCGCCAATGACACTCCCCGTCCCAGGGCTAGCAAAAGAGCAACCAGTCCCAGTCAACAGAAGCTGCCGCCACATCCATTTCCAATGGATAGGCCCGATGCCATATGCTCGCTGCTCACGAGTCACCGGCTCCAATGTGGCAGGTACTCCTTGATCATATCTAAATTGACGAGCAAAGCGGTTGGGGTAGTACGGCTCTCTCCAGAACTCTAGTCCCTCACGAAGAGGAAGTGAGGACGGGCGGATAGCTATCAGAAATGAGCGTTCGTTATGGTCTATACTCTCATCATCCGTGCACAATATGGAATCTTTTCTCCGGGTGCTCGAGAAATGGAAAAGGTGGATATCGTCGTATTTAGCAATCCTCTCCCTGACGGTGTTCAAATTTTGCCCCACCATCTTCCGTTTTTGAAAAAAGTACAACGGGACCACCCCTCGCTGAATATAATCTCCAGACTCGATACCATACACCCAAGGAAAATACACCCCGAGCCATCCGGATAAGAAATGCCATCCACAGTAAGCTGAGTTCATGCCGAAGGCAGCCCGGTCTTTATTGCTGATAACATAACCGAAAGCCCGATAAAGAGAGCATAGTACGGCAGGAGCTATTGCATAACGGTGGCCATTCGCCAAGGCCCCTGCGACAGCAAAACAGGACACCCTCACACTGTCGGCCTGCTTCGAGCTCGGTAAGACCACGCAGCTCAACCAGTAAGCTAGGAAGCCGATGAGCTCACAGGTCGGAGATAGTTTGTTTGGACGGGAGAAATTTTTCTTCATTCGATCCTCCAAAAAGGCCTTGTCGTCACGGTCTTCGTTATAAGCCGCATAATCCAGACTGAAATGAAAAAGACAAAGTATTAATGGTAGAGAGAAAGACGAAACAATGACATACGACTCGCAATTAAGTGCTTACTCTAAGCCATGGCTGAAATAGACCAGCCAGTCTTCGAAGGGAAGTTTATCCTTGAAAGCCCAGAATTGCGGAAGCTCCGTAAATAACTCAAGCCGGGGAGAAGAAGCCTTCGTTCACCCCCTTTTTCTTCCGAGACAGCTCCTCATCACTAGGAACCCACTCATCATATATCCTCCCGCGGATCGGGAGACCAGCGATGCGGTTCAGGTCTCATAGCGAGATGCTCATTTCTCCATATGGCAAATGAAATGTGTTGGTAATAGAGCACCAATGGTTCAAGAACCCCTTGTAAACCCACGGTTCGCGGTAGAAGTAACTCGAGGTGGCTGCAATAGCCTTAAAGAGGCCCACCGCCTTCAAGGTCTCCTTATGGCATTCCAATATCCGATTCGCCCATGCCTCATACCCGGGATGAGCAATCAAATGACCGCGGGTCCGGAAGGCGCCCGACAACCAGATCTCTGTATCGCCCAGGTGATGAAATCTTTGCCGGAGAGTTTCAAAGTAATGTGTTGGGAAAGGCCGATGGGGGTTTTGATTTGGCTCTAAAAATATCATAAGCTTTGGGTCCAGGACAGCTTGACGCCTGCCATTCTCAGACAGGGAACAGTTGAGAAAAGGCCCGGGAATAGATGTCCACGTCTCCACACTAAAAAATGAGTTTGCGCGGCACACATCTGCGGGCTCGATACTGGGGAGAGAGCGATGCCGTTGGAAGCTTCTAGTGGATCTAATATACCCTCGTGTATAAGGGTTCTGGATGGCGAGAGGAGAAGTGACTAACTTTACGGTTGACCAAATGATCTTCATTTTGTCAGATTTGGACCTGGCCTGTTTCTCCAGGTATACTTGTTTCGCGCCCTTGCCAGCCCTCTTTGGGCGACCGCGTCTGGCAGATTGGGCGGGAGCCAACGGGCTCGCCTCCCCTTCTTCGGAACCTGTCGTCCCGTCACTTCGGAAGCCCCGCAAATCAGCAAACTAGGAGTCCCATTGTTCCTGTGTACCCCTGTCTGGGGGAGGTGGTACAATCCGGTCACACAGAATTTTCTTTTGCATGTCTTTGGGTAACGTCAATATACGTTCATAGAAATTAAAAGTCTTCGGGGGGAGAAACCATTGGGGATTCTGATCGGATGGGCGAACGACGTCCCTCAAAACCGCCCGCTTGCGCTTTGAAGAAGTCAATGGAGGACCTAAAGGACCAGCCTCAGAAGGGTCGCTAGCCTTCACAATCTGCAAACGGCATACGGAAAGCTTAGATATAGCTCAAAGCAAATGCACAAAAGAAATCAACGCTCTCAGAGTTCAAGAGGATGCAAAATAGTATGCAAAGACGACATGAGCACCGATAAGCGAATCAAGGTCATAGAAAAATGTATTTGAACTAGTAAAGAAGGAAATAGCACGACAGCATTCACAACCACGACATCATCATCACATACAAACAAGGACGGATAAGAGAAAAAAAACAACATAATCATCACCCATTGACTGAAATAGGCCCAAAATGTTCAGACTGTCATGTCAATTGTTCAAATGTTAAAGTTAGAATTTGTCATAAGACAACACAAAATTGCGAGACCCCCTTCTCGCGGATAGAAAATGATCTCAATCTTGCAGCAGAGGAAGAAGCCAAGCCTTCAATTCGTCCACCTTCGTTTGGACCCGCACTTCCTTAGAAGTCAGGTCCATTAGGTGGGAGATGCACTGCTGCACGAGGTCGAAGTGTACGTATTCAGCATTGGCCCAGTTCCTCATTATGGAGACATCGATCGCCAGATCGTTATATTCATTCAAGACCTCTCTGATTCTTCTCCAGATGCTGGCGCGACGATCAGGGAACTCGGCCTCCGCCAGTGGGACAGCCCAAGCCAGGTATCGTTTTTTCGCCCTTTTCTCCCTCTTTAGAGAGTTAAGCTGGCTCCATAAGGCCAAGAAAGAATCAACCAAGGGAGGCTCCGCCACCTCAAGAAGTGCCAGCTCTTCTGGGAACGAGGAGTCGCCAATGAAACCAAGGATGGCTTCCCTATGCTCATCAAGAGTGGAGGCCATAAGCGAAATATTCCGGATAGCCTGTAATATGGGACGAGAATCTGCACCGAGCCTGGATAAAGCCTCAGACACCTCATCATATTGAGAATGGAGGGATGACCAAGCTTCCAGATGACCAAGGGAGTCAAAGAGCCGTCGCAAGCAATCACGAGCTGCGCGTAAGGAAGCACGAGTCGTAACCATTGTCTGCTAAAAAAAAAAAAAAGAAGACTAACAACCCGATTTGAGAACCGCAGCAATTCGACAAAAGGAGTAAAGAGAGGAAGCGTATGAAGATTATTTACATCAGATCCAAAGTCAATGGAGGCATCCGCAGGTACATCTAAACCCTATCTAAATTAATCATGATAATTCCCAGAAAATGTCATTTTTTGGTCAGGCATAGCCCAAGACTTAAAGTATATGAGACCCGACACAGCTTCCGGATAACGATGAATGCACATGGAAATTTATGACGGAAGTGCAGGGCCCCATATCCTTTAAAGAAATGATCCCTATCACCACGGGAATAACCGTGTCCACCCAAAATGTGGATATGGTAGGCAGTGTTGGGATAGATCTACACATGAAAGAGCCCCAGAAACGAGAAAATTCTAAGTCTTGAAAACTGGGTGCGCCAAGCCTAACGCACCCTTAAAATAATCCAAATTTTACAAAAAATTCCAAGTCTTGAAAACTGGGTGCGTCAGGCCCAACGCACCCCGAAATGCCCAAAATGTCTTGACTGAATGTCTGGGTGCGTCGGACCCAACGCACCCTAACAACGTCATGATCAACCTAAGTTCAAAATGTAGGTGCGTCACACGCAACGCACCGCGAAACTCAGCCATTTTCACCAATAAAAAACATTTGGGTGCGTTAAGCGTGACGCACCCTTAAAAATTTAAGGGTTTTACCTTGTGACGAGGGGTGCGTTGACCGCAACGCACCTTAAACAATTCTTGAAATTTTACCAAGTTCGAATACTTGGGTGCGTTGAGAGCAACGCACCGTTAAAAAATCTCAAAATTCGGCCAGTCCGAATACTTGGGTGCGCTGAGCGCAACGCACCCTTAAACATGAGAATTCCACCAAGTCATCAGCTGGGTGCGTCACACTTGGCGCACCCCAAAAATCTGAGTATTTGAAATTTAAAGATGCGCTAGACCTTTTTTGGGTGCGCTGGCGATATTAAATGGGTGCGTTGGCGAATATTTGGGTGCGTCGAAGGCAGAGCAAATGAACAGTGAAAAACGCAGAATGAAGTGAAATCAAGCTATCTTACCTATTTATAGTGTGGACCCGGGAATCCGATGCGTCGCGATGAACGGTTGTAAGTCCATCGCAACGCACCGGAGGGGCATCTGTTGGGGTCCCAAAAGTCAGTACCCTCTAAGACAAATCAGCTGGGCACGTGCTTCGAGAAAATTCCACAAAATACTACCCGACGCACCCAAATACCCAGATTTGCAAAGGATCCAGTACTTAGCCATTTTGTCCGGTGGACCCCACGGATCACCGTGATCAAAACCGACCAGAATAAGCAGAGGCATCCTTCATGAATTATGATAAGTAGTGCGTGGCGATTCACCGTGAAACGGGCCCCACAAGCCCTCCGTTTCGCAAAACCCAATTTTACAAGACACGGGTACGTCAAGCGCACCCATTTATTCAGCCTGACGCACCCTTAAATTCATGAAAATTCGACAAGTGGTTTAGGATGTATTTCACCTCTGACGCATCCCAAAATTGGCTTGACGCACCCTAAAAATACCTTCGACGCGTCCATAAAATCAGAAAATACGGAACTGCAATTTTAGGGTGCATTGGACCTCAACGCACCCTAAAATAGCCCAACGCACCCGTAAAATCACCAAAACCAGCATGGTATTTTTTGGATGCATTGGACTCCAACGCACCCAAAAATAGCTCGACGCACCCAAAAAATCAGTACTTTTCAAAATATCATTTCTGGGTGCGTCGGAGCTCCCACGTGCCTATTTGGGGGTGCGTCAAAGACTTTATGGGATGCGCCATACGTGGCAGGCCCTCATTGGTCACTGTCCGGTATTTTCGGGTATAAATACCCCTCCTACTGTTCATTTAGACAGATTTTGGACAGATTAAGAGAGAGAGAGAGAGCTATTATCCCCTGAGTATCTGGGATTTGTCGCCGGAAACCCTCGCAGGAATCCCTTTCCGACAGCTGGAAAACTTTCCCGGTGACCGGAATTCTTTTCCGATCGCCGGCATCTTCCACCGGAAGGTCACTCTAACCAACACCACCACAGGTCCGGATTATAAAAAAATCATAAGTGTGAGCACGCACCCGAAAATAGCTCGACGCATCCAAAAAATTCAGCAAAAAGCAGACTTGTACTTTTAGGGTGCATTGGGCTCCCACGCACCCGAAAATAGCTTGACGCACCCGAAAATTCAGCAAAAAACGGATTTGTATTTTCAGGGTGCATTGGACCCCAACGCACCCAAAAATTACCCCACGCATCCGTGAAATCAACATAATTCAGACATGTATTTTCAAGGTGCGTTGGACTCCCACGCACCCATAAATTATGTCCCACGCACCCAAAAAATCAGCCAACTCCGGAACATGTTCATGGGTGCACCGGACTCAATTTTAAGTGTTTTCAAGTGCCACTTGAGCCTATTTTGGGTATTTCGAGCGTTCCGGACGTAATGGAATGGTCAAACGGACGTTTCAGGATCCCTAAATGAGCAGAATTGCGCATCTTCAAAGTTCAATCTGGTTCGACACGATGAACGAAACGACTTCTCGAAAGAGACGCCGCCGGCATCCAGAACTATGCAAACATGTCATCATTCATATTTTTTGTAAAGATGTGATCCGGTTTGAGTCAAAAGCTAGACGAACGGGACTATGGTTATCACGATAAACCATACCAAAGAGTTTCAATTCACTACAAAACGATTGTTATGAACTGCCACAACACAACAGTCGATGCCCTACCCATTAAAAAAGGCATCCGTCGGTTGGGCTACGCAGGTATACACAACTGCAGAGTGGACTTCCCGAGGTCACCTGTCCATACATTGATAGGCGTAGGCCCAGAGTCGTCCTTCTCAGTCATAAACCCTGATAGTCTCAGCCCGGATCTCCGGCCAAGACATGGGACATAGACATCTGACTAATACAAAGATGGTTCGGTCCATAACAAAACAAATACAGGTCTCTATGACCACAAACTCTCAGACCATAGTCCCTGCTGACTAGTCTTTTGCCTTTTAATCAAGGGTCATCGATCATTCGATGTAATTAAGGGCTCGTGCCAGACCACGGCCTGAAACGTACAAGATCTCAGGATCTCTGGAATAAAATTCGCCTTGCGATATCTCTTCTTGTGTACTTTTATGAATGCTTGTGATTGTCTATGAATGTTTCCATTATTCAGAACCCCAGAGCAACAAAACACCACACATTTCAAGAAAAATGTGTCCTTTTGGAGTTCATTTTTCTAGTTCTAACACATTGCGGATACTGATTTTGCAGCGATAAGTACTAGCCAGGATATTCCTCCTATGGGTGATGCCGAATCAGAAAAGTTTAGTAGGTTGTTGAGGGATGCGCAACGTCCACTCTATCCGGGGTGTCGGAACTTCTCCAAGTTGAATTTCCTTACAAGGTTACTTCATTTAAAGACAATAAATCGTTGGAGTAACAAATCGTTTGACATGTTACTTGGCTTGTTGAAAGAAGTATTACCTGAAGGTGAGACATTGCCTAAGTCTCATTACGAGGCAAAATCCTTAATGCGAGACTTGGGCCTTGGTTACATCCTCATACATGCATGTATAAATGATTGTGTATTGTATTGGAAAGAACATGAAAATGTTGAGGAGTGTCCACAATGTGGAGAGTCTAGGTGGAAATATGACGAAGCTAAGCGTAAGAAAATTCCACAAAAGGTGTTAAGGTACTTTCCATTGAAACCCAGATTACAAAGATTGTTTACGTCGAGCAAGACGGCTGAAGATATGAGGTGGCATAAGGAGAAACGCCTGTATGATGATAATACATTGAGGCATCCCGCTGACTCTGAAGCCTGGCAACATTTTGATAAGCAATATGACTGGTTTACAGAGGATTCTCGCAATGTTCGGCTAGGTCTTACAAGTGATGGTTTTAATCCATTTGGTAATATGAGTAGCTCGTACAGTATGTGGCCAGTGATACTTATGCCCTACAATTTACCTCCTTGGTTGTGTATGAAGGAATCATTTTTTATGATGTTGTTGCTTATTCCTGGACCCAAGTCACCGGGGAATGACATTGATGTGTATCTCCAACCGTTAGTAGATGAGTTAAACGAGTTGTGGAGTCAAGGTGTCCAGACGTATGACACTTTTACAGAACAGACGTTTCGATTGCATGCAGTGGTCTTGTGGACAATAAATGACTTCCCTGCATATGGAAATTTGTCTGGGTGGAGCACGAAGGGAAAGTTGGCTTGTCCTACATGTAGTACTGAGACTTGTTCATTATCATTGAAGCATGGTAAGAAAACGTGTTATATGGGCCATCGTCGCTTCCTTCCGAGGGATCATAGTTGGCGCAGGAAGACGGTAATCTTTGATGGCAAACAAGATCATAGGCCACCACCGAAAGAACTATCTGCAGAAGATGTGTTACAACAGCTGAGAAACATTGAAAAAGTTAGATTTGGTAAGGCACCGCACTTGAAGAAGAGAAAACGTACAGTATTGGAGTACAACTGGAGGAAGAAGAGCATTTTTTTTAGTTGCCTTATTGGAGTCATCTAAAATTACGACACAACTTGGATGTCATGCATATTGAGAAGAATATATGTGACAATGTCTTTGGAACATTGATGAACATAGAGAAGAAAACAAAAGACAGTTTTAAGGCTCGATTGGATCTACAAGCAATGGGTTTAAGGAAAGAGTTGCACTTGCAACCACATGGAAATTCATATACTATACCAGCAGCCTGCTATACATTGACAAAACTAGAGAAAAAACGTGTATGTGAATGGTTGAACAAGGTGAAATTTCCCGACGGGTATGCATCGAATATCTCTCAGCGCGTAAACATTACGGACTGTAAGGTAACAGGAATGAAAAGTCATGACTGTCACGTCCTTCTGCAACGCCTACTACCGGTTGCGATTTGTGGATTCCTTAACAAGGATGTCAGTGCTACGCTGATTGAGTTGGGGATATTCTTTAAGGATTTGTGTTCGAAATCTTTGAATGTAGAGGTTATTAAACGACTGGAGAAGGATATTGTCGTAATCCTTTGCAAACTTGAAAGAATTTTTCCACCTACGTTTTTCGATGTCATGGTACACCTAGCGATTCACTTACCGCACGAAGCGAAGCTTGCAGGCCCAGTACAATATCGTTGGATGTATCCGATCGAAAGGTGATAGAACAATGATCATAAATTTTTTTTTCATTCCATAAACTACGTATATCCATGTTTTCATGTCCTAAACATATTGATTTTGTGTACAGATACCTTCACACATTAAAACAATATGTGAGGAATAAGGCACGTCCAGAGGGATCCATTGCTGAGGCGTACATTGATAATGAGTGCCTGACATTTTGCTCCATGTATCTTCGTGGCATAGAGACTAGATTCAACCGAGAAGATCGTAATGCCGATGCAGGGCAGGAGCATGAACAAGGACTCATATCTGTATTCGCACATAACGTCCGTCCTTTAGGATCGCCGACGTTTCAGGATATGGACCCTCGGGATCTTGCGAAGGCGCGGTGGTATGTGTTGCATAACTGTGAAGAAATAGAGTCGTACTTGGAGTAAGTCTTCGCACATAATTATTGTATATCTACAGACAGTTTTAATCTCAAAATTTCTTTCTTACAACGTACCAATTGTGTATAGCGAACACATCGAGGAGATGAAGTCCCAATACCCTACAAATTATGATCGAATGCATCAGGATTTGTTTCCAGAATGGTTTGCAAAACGTGTAAGATTAATTTACCTTCTATCTCACCACACTTACAATATTGTTGTATTGCACAATATTTACACGTAATTTTAAATGCCTAAACGTACATTTATATTCTGTACGTGATGATAGATGAAGATGTTGCGCGCTAGCAACTCTGCGGATGCGTCTGATGCGCTCTACTCACTGGCGTGTGGCCCTGATAGACGTGTATCTAGATATACAGGTTGTATTGTAAATGGGATTCGGTTCCACACTGAGGAGCGTGAGAAATATAGGACCACACAAAATAGTGGTGTGGTTGTGAAGGGAACACATGAGGAGGTCGAAATTGATTTTTATGGCGTTTTAACGGATATTATTGAGCTGAGTTATTGTATGAGAAAGCGGGTGTACTTATTTAAATGCGATTGGTGGGACATTGGAAATAAAAAGTTGGGAATACAGACTGATAATTACTTCACGAGCGTAAATTTATCTCGGAAGTGGTTTAAAGATGACCCATTTATCATAGCCGGCCAAGCCGAACAAGTATTCTACCTCGCTGACACCAAGTTAGGCGGCTCTTGGCACGTGGTGCAGAAAATAAAGCCCAGGAACATATTTGACGTTTCCGAAGTAGACGTTGAAGATAACGATGAAGGGAGTAATAGAACGTCGTCAGTTGAACAAGCATACCAAGAAGACATGCCATCTTGGGATAGAGGGAATGATCCAAATGTTGATATTGATGTGGTGCAATTGAATAGAGATGATGTGCCACCTGATCATGTTGATGCCTCAATCATAAATGACATTGTTAGAGATGATAGCGCTTTCATCGATGACAACGTTGCAGACGATGAAGAGGAAATTCTGATCAGCGATAGTGATGGTGAAGAAGAAAGAGTCCTAAGCGATAATGATTCAGACGATGATTATTAAATGTATACAAGATTTACATGTAATTTTTCAATTCGATTAATTTGATTATTACATGTATATATGTTTTACAAGTCATGATTTTTTTCCTGAATTGACTTGTTGATAATCTACATTTACAGTTAAGTCACTTTCTGATCATGTCCTCTACAAACTGGAGCGTAGCGGAAGCACGCAGCATACTTCATCAGCTGTTGCGGATGGACTTTCCGGCCTTATATTCTTCTGGTAGGGCCAGAGAGATACCCGGTCTGGTCGAGAAATGTAGGGAGGAAGATGATGACTCAGATGAAAGATTATACAATCTCAAAGAAATTCCGGACCTGATTGAGGAATATAATCGCGGAAAACTTCGTATGGAAGATGCGACATTATCACTTGCACATCTGAATGGAGTCCCGAAAGATCAGATTTCTCTTATTGCGACTGGCATGTTGGCTGTAACAATGTCGAGTGCTTCATACAACATCGAATATACATCTGCAGCATACGATAACTTACGCAGGGAGTATTTCGGATAGTTGATCCGAAGTTGATTTGTATTACAATGAGATATATGTATTTAATATAGAATGACAATGTGTAATGGATTTTTCAACTTTTATATTCTGTTTACGGTTTTATTATATTCTGTTTACGGTTTTATTATATTCTTTTTACGGTTTTATTATATTCTGCTTGCATTATAGTGTAATGGTCTAATCATATTTTTATCATTTCTCTAAGCATAAGCACAAATTCACTCTGCAATGATGTTCATAAACTTGCATTGACATTGTTTAAATTTATAAGTTTGTATTTCAGATATATTCAGTTATGGCACCAGGTGGGAGATCAGGTCGTTCGCGCACTGGATCTACCCCTTCCACCCGTGATGCGACGTAGACAGCATCGACGTCGCACGGTGCATCACAGTCATCTGATCCTTCGGTTCAGCATACACCGGGCACTGCATGTAAGTCTAGACATTTATTTAGTGATTTCTGTTTATATTGTTACTTACATATATCTTTTCGCAGCAGCATCTTCTACCAGCCAACGAGGACGTGGACCCACGCGTGGGTTAGTTTTAGAGCGACTTACGCGTGAGGGTAGGGTGGTAGTAGAGTTCCCACAGGACTGCCTTGACCTGTTGGGGACAGTGCCAGATTGTTTACGTCTGAGGTCGGTGTCCTATGCCGATCTCTGATCCCCGCCACCACCCCCCGTTGGACTGACGTGACAGATGATGTGCGACAGCTCATCCGTCAGCGCCTTTAGGTAAAGTTTAGTAAATTGAAATTTTCTTTTGTGAAAGTTCATTTACGGTTAAGTCCTATTGTTAATAAGTTTATTGCCTTAATTTATTATTTACGAAACTGCAGGATAAATTTGAATTCAATTTGAATGTTCCCTACATTTCTCATGCCGTCGACGACATGCTTAGAGAGCGGTTCAAGGAGTACCGCGGAGAGTTGCACCAGCGGTACAAGCGGTGCAGGACACACGATGAGGCCGTACTGTCCGCACCGCCACACGTTACTACAGACGACTGGCGGATACTCTGCGAGAGATTTTCGTCGGAGGCTTTTCAGGTAATATTTACATGTACGATATCTTACGGTAACAATTAAATTCGCAATTAATTTCACAATTAATAGAAATGTATTTTGTATAATGTGTTCAGAAGAGGAGCAGAATAAATTCTGCGTACAGGGAAAAGTTACAAGTGAACCACGTAGCTGGTTCAAAGTCATTTGTACGACATCGTTACGACATGGTAAGAAATTATTGATGATTATTAAGTTAATATATTATTTTGATTGGCATTTATTATAAGTCTTTTTTCCTTTCGATTGCGCAGCGGGATTCCGTCACCGGCCAGGAGCCTGGACCAGTAGACCTCTACAGAGGGACTCACTGTCGGCAGGCGACGGGATCTTGGGTTCATCCTAGAGCCAGTGAGCATTGGTTAAAAATCTTTACTTTGTTAAATTTAATTGCGCATTGATTGATAATAATGTCATTCATGTCATTATGTATGAAATTTCATATCTTTTCATTACAGGCGGCGATGGACACCATACGCAGTTAGCCCACTCCCGATGGTAGTCAGCGGAGTGAGCCAGAAATCCTGAGCGAGGTGCTTGGCACCCGTTCTGGATATGTGCGTGGGCTTGGCCATGGTGCTAAGCTCATGGCATAAACTAGAGCTGGCTCTAGTCGATCCATAGCTGGTGAGAGCGTTCAACGCCGAGCTGACATCGCAGAGAGAGAGGTTCAGCAGCTACGGGTCGTCGTCGATGGGATTCGGGAGCAGTTGGAGAGGCAGAGGGAGGAGGAGGAGAGGCGACGGGAGGAGCAGGAGAGGAGGATCAAGGAGTTGCGGCAGGAGCATGAGCGACGGATGCAGGAGATGTTTCAGGCTCTCGCTGCACGCCTTGGCGCCGATGCCCCGCCAACTCCGCCTTCATCTTCCTGATTATTTTTTTTAATATACGACTTTTAACTTGTATGTATTTGTGTGTTGATGAATATTGTTTGTTTGTGGATGTGGAATGGATTATTTGTGTATTGATGTAGTTTTTGTTTATTTGTATGTTTGTGGATGTGAATAGGATTCAAAATGTATAGGTTTTTTTACAGGTGTATATCAGGAATTTTCCTGAATTTTGAAAACAAATGGGACCGAGATAGGAAAAACTTTTACCGACGAAATAATTCGTCGGTAAAGGTATGTAAAAGCTTTTTACCGACGAAATATTTCGTCGGTAAAAGTTCTTACATGCTTTTACCGACGAATTATTCCGTCGGTAAAAGTTTTATCATGTTTTTACCTACGCATTATTTCGTCGGTAAAGAGTTTTTCCTTGCTTTTACCGATGAAATATTTTGTCGGTAAAAGTTTTAACGTGTTTTTACCTACGCATTATTTCGTCGGTAAAAAATTTTTCACCAACGTATCATTTTCAATCCCGACAAAATTCATATGTTTGGCCGACGAATAATTTCGTCGGTAATGGGTCAATTATTACCTACGAAAAATTATTTCGTCGGTAAAAACCTTTACCGACGGCCTTTCTGCGACGATGTTAGCCGCGAAAAATTTCGTCGGGAAAAAGATTTCCCGACGAAATTTTACTGATTATAAAAATGGAATTTCTTGTAGTGGCTACTGAATCAGAGATTGAACGATATTAGGCATGATCCAAATCTAATAGTATGTGTCTCAAAATCATAAAGCATTATATTTCTGAGACAATAAGAGATATCATGACTGATACAGATAAGGCCAAGGTTTTCTTATCCGAAATGGAAAACCGGTTAAGAAATCGGATAAGGCTGAAGTGGGTCACTTACTGAACAAATTGACCCGCTCATCCTATGACGGAAAAGGAAACATTCGCAAATATATTATACAGCAAATTGAAATGGTTTCTAAAATTCGCTTTTTAGGCCTAGGAATTAAGGATGAGCAATTGGTTCACTTAATCATGAACAGCCTATCTCCTCAATATGGAACGTTCCTTGTGAACTATAATACACTCAATGATAAATGGACGTTGGACGAACTGATTTTTTAGTGCGTCCAAGAGGAGGATAGGATCAAGCAGCTAGGCAAGGTACAGAATGTTAATCTAGTAACCTCAGGACATGAAAATGGACATGGATATAATGGAAAAAGAAAAAGAAAACAAGGTTTTAATAAGGGATCCTATAAAGAAGGGTAATAATACTATCCTGGTTTGAATCTAATTTAACTGATGTGTCGGTAAATTCCTGGTGGATAGATTCGGGAACAACTATTCACATCTGTTCTTCTATGCAAGACTTGCTACAGAATCAGCCACCAACTGATGCAGAACGCTCAATATACATAGGCAATGGTGTTAAAGTTGACGTGGAGGCAGTCGGAGTCTGTAGGCTTAGGTTAGGGTCAGGTCATTCATTGGATCTAGTTGATACATTTTGTGTGCCTTCTATAAGGCGTAATTTGATTTCTATTTCTCATTTGGACAAATTAGGATATTCTTTTAAATTTGAGAATGAAACGTTGGGCATTTACTTTGATTCAATTATTATTGGCACTGGCTCTATGGTGAACAACCTATACCAATTAGACTTTGATGTCTCACACGTCTATAATGTGAATGCCTTGTATAGAAATAAAGTGGGATCTAAACGAAAGGTAAAGCATGAAAATTCCTCCATGTTGTGGCACAGGCAATTAGGCCATATCTCTCGTGAGAGATTGGAAAGGCTAGTGCGGGAAGGAATTCTTCATTCTTTAAATTTCTCCGACTATAAAGTATGCATAGATTGTATTAAAGGTAAACAGACCAAAATAAGGAAGATAGGTACAACTAGGAGTGTAGGACTCTTGGAAGTGATACATACGGACATTTGTGGTCCATTTCCTATAGCATCTTGGAGTGGACACAAATATTTTATTACTTTCATACATGACTACTCTCTATTTGGGTACCTCTATCTTATAAAGGAAAAATCAGATGTCCTGGATGCTTTTCAAATCTATAAGGCCGAAGTTGAAAATCAACTCGATAAGAAGATTAAAGTTGTTAGGTCTGACCGTGGTGATGAATACTATGGCAAATATGACGAATCAGGATGTAATTCAGGACCCTTCGCTAGATACCTACAAGATTGTGGCATTGTTGACCAATACACTATGCCTAGAACTCTAGAGCAGAATGGTATTGCTAAAAGGCATAATTGCACCCTAATGGACATGGTGCGTAGCATGATGAGTAATTTGACATTGTCAGAATCTTTATGGGGTGATGCGATTAAAACTGCAGTTCATCTCCTCAATAGGGTCTCCAGTAAGGCTATAATGAAAACACCTTTTGAGTTGTGGAATGGGAGAAAACCTAGTCTCCGATACCTCCACATTTGAGTATGTCTTGCTGAGGCCAAAGTTTATAATCCGCAAGAAAGGAAACTCGATCCTAGAACCATAAGTTGTTTCTTTATAGGAAACCCAGAAGGATCAAAAGGCTATTGATTCTACTGTCCTTCCCATTCTACTAGGATTGTTGAGACTAGAAATGCTAGATTCATTAAAGACACTGAAAACAATGGGAGCACAAACATTAAAAATTTTGTATTAGAGGAGGAGAGGGATGTGACTCCTGTCATAACCATTCTAGACCACGTGGACATAAATCCTACAATTGAACTTGTAATCATTACAGATCACCACGATATATTCCACTGAAGAAGGAAATAAAAATCAAAGTGAGCCATTAAAGAGATCAGATAGAGAGAAGAGGCCTGTGATTCCGGAGGATTACATCGTGTATTTGCAGGAACATGAGTTTGACATAGGGGTAAAAAAGATCCTGATTGTTTTACACAAGCCAAACAGATTGCTAACTCTTCTCGATGGATTAATGCCATGAAAGATGAATTGAAATCCATGAGGGACAATAAAATTTGGGATCTTGTTGAATTACCCTAAGGAATAAAGTTGATTGATTGTAAATGGGTATTTAAAACCAAACGAAACTCCAAGGGTAATGTCGAAAGATACAAAGCCAGACTTGTTGCAAAGGGTTTTAACCAATGAGAAGGCATTAATTTTAAGGAGACTTTCTCACCAGTATCTAAGAAAGACTCATTCAGGATCATAATGGCTCTTATAGCTTATATGGATTTGGAGTTGCACCAGATGGATGTTAAGACTGCGTTTTTCAATGGAGATTTATATGAGAATGTATACATGTTGCAACCTGAAGGTTTTGGAGTCGATGGCTCAGAACATATGGAGTGCAAACTCAAGAAATCCATTTATGGGTTGAAACATGCATCATGACAGTAGTACCTAAAGTTTTATGAAGTAATTTCCTCATATGGTTTTGTAAAAAACACTACAGATGAGTGTATTTACATCAAGATCAGTGGGAGCAAGTTTCTCATATTGGTTTTGTATGTTGATGACATTTTATTGGCTAGCAGTGACATTAAGATGATGAGCAATACCAAAAAGTTCTTGTCTCAAAATTTTGAGATGAAGGATCTTGGTGATGCCTCTTATGTCATTGGAATTGAGATACGCTGTAAAAGATTGCGTGGACTGCTTAGCCTGTCACAAAAGGCCTATATTGATAGGATACTCGAAAGGTATGGCATACAAAACTGTGCTCCTGGACAGTCGCCCATTGTAAAGGGTGATAAATTTTGCTTATTCCAATGTCCTAAGAATAATTTGGAAAATAATCGACTGAAGGATATTCCGTATGCATCAGTAGTAGGGAGCATCATGTATGCTCAAGTTTGTACGCGATCGGACATTTCTTTTGCAGTTGGAATGTTGGGCAGGTATCTTTCCAATCCAGGAATGCAGCATTGGATAGCTGCAAAGAAGGTGTTGCGCTACCTGCAAAGGACAAAGGACTTCGCACTCACATACAGAAGGTCTGACCATTTGGAATTGGTTGGGTACTTAGACGCAGATTATGCTGGCTGCGTTGACGCAAAGAAGTCTACCTCAGGATACATCTTCATGATGGTTGGAGGGGTTGTGTTTTGGAAAAGCGTGAAACAGTCGACGACAGCCTCATCCACAATGAAAGCTGAGTTTATTGCTTGTCATGAAGCATCGAATCAAGCATTATAGTTACAGTATTTCTTCTCAGGTTTGCAGGTATTGGAACATATCTCGAAACCATTGAGAATGTTTTGTGACAACTCAACTGCGGTTTCTTTCTCTAACAACAATAGGCACTCATCAAGGTCAAGGCATATCGACATCAAGAATTTTGTTGCAAAAGAAAGAATTGACAAGCATTTTGTATCTATAGAATTCATCGGCACTAAACAGATGATTGCAGATTCGCTCACTAAAGGACTCCCTATCATGCTATTTCAGGAACATGTGACATCCATGAGAATCATTGATCCCACAGATGTATTCAGTTAATGGGAGTTGAGCATAGTTCATTTTTTTATATATTAAAGAGATCTCATTTATAAAATTTTGATGATTCTAATATATAGTTAATTTTCTACTTCTCTTCAAGTATGCGCAATTTATTTCAAGTAAGTGGAACTAAAGTTATGTTTCATCAGAAATATGTTAAAACTCCATGACCTCTTGAGGATAGGCACATATGATCACACTGCGTGTGTAATCCTCATACCACACTTCCTAATTCATAATCTATGTCGTTAAGGTTGATGGTATTTGTGACATTGCTTAATCTTGCTTCGTTGTTAAATGTTATAAAGGCTACCGCGATCTTATACTAGAAATCTTGATGGACCAGATTGTTTTGGCGTTGCCCGTATGATCCAACATTGGTTAACCATTCAGACATTTTTCTTAAAATAAAAATATATCTTTTAAAATTAAATCCTAACATTGATCAATGTGGCCCAAGTGGGAGAAGTAAGATTTTTTGTAAAGTGGGCCTAATTGATCAACGGACTGGATTTACCTAAGTGCTGGATCTGATGGTCGGGCATACCAGTGGACCCCACTAAAGATGTGATTAATCTATGTTCGTGTAGGGGCGGTGCGATACACCTGTGTCGCATGCACGGTGTTATAGTGGGATTAGGATACTCAAATTCATGTGGAGCTTAGGGTAGAGGATTTTCGATGGGTTTCAAACGCCTCAACCCCCATATCTATATAAACAGGGCCGGGTCCCCAAACCTACACACTGTAGAAGTTTTTCCATCTCATCTTGACGCTTCTCTTAAGGTGTAAGGTGCGGAAGATTGCGGCAATCTGATTCTATACATGACATTCCTACCAGGTACGATTTTCAGTTCTGTTTTGCCGATCTGCATCTCCAATGCACTGCACGGTCCTATCTATTCCGCAATACAGATTTAATAAATGCAACTTCATTTATACGACCACCAACAAGCTTTCAATTCACATGCTGGGTAGGCTAGCCAATCATTGATCGAGATTGTTGATTCATTTATACGACCAAGTTCAGGCCATGGTACAAAATCATGCTGATTGGATGACCCTAATCCTTCTCATGCAAAAGCATACTACGAAGAGTAAAATACTAAGAAAGCCAAGCATAGATTACAGTTAGATTCATTAAAGACTAACTTCAAAGTAATCAAATTTTGCAAGAATATGGAATTCAGTACCTCAGATTAAAATACTAAGAAAGCATGAGTAACCAAGTCAGTGAGAAATCCCCTCAATTACATGCACAACATATCAACCGAGTATAGTTTTAGGAAACATACACACAATCACATATTATAAGACACCTTATTTAATGCATGAATGTATGAACTTAGAGGGATAAGTAGCTCTGAGCACATTAAGGGCCCGTTTGGATGCCACCAAATAAGTTACTTTTTTCTACTTACAGCAGTATATAAGTAACTTATTTCAGATAAGTTTGGTTTATGATAATTAATAAGCAACTTTTTTACTTAAAAGTACGTAATCACTTCAACTAATATTTTTAGCTTTTTTACTTTTTCAGAAGTTCTCAAAGAGAGGAATAGGAGAGGTGAAAGTGAGGAAAAGGATAAGCACATTCTTTACCATCAAGGTAGGCCCCACATGAATAGACAGTGTTGGTGTGCATAGTGGGTGCATGTGATGGGCAGTGGATATTAAAGATGGGCCCCACATGATGGATAATAACATCGACGGTTGGCCCTACTTATAGATGACCAACATCAAGGCGGGCCCTACATAATGAATGGTGCACATTAAAGGTCAAGCCATAATGATGAATTACCTACGTCCAAGGTATATGATGGACAGTTCACATCAAAGGTGGACTCCACATGATGGGCAATTAATAATGGTGGACTCCACATGATGAATGATCCACATCAAGGTGGGCCCCACATGATGGACGGTCCACATCAAAGGTCGGGCTAATGAGAATGGCCCATATCCAAGGCAGGCTTCGCATGATGGACAACCCACATGGGAGGTGGGCCCAAATGATGGATGATCCATATCAAAGGTGGACACCACATGATGGGCAATGGATATTGAAGATGGGCCCCACATGATGGACAATAATATTGATGGTGAGCCACACATGATGGATGATCGACATCAAAGGTGGGCCCTACCTAATGAATGGTGCACATTAAAGATCGGACCTAATGGTAAAGGGCCTACATCGAAGGTGGGTCCCACATGATGGATAGCCCACATTAGTGGGGCCACATAATTAACTATCCACATCAAAGGTTGGTCCTACATAATGGACAGTGGGTGTGAGGGGGACCAAATAGACTTGAGGGATGATTACTTATAATGTTGGAAACCAAACATGCTTAATTTTCTATTATCTGGATGATAATTATGCTCTTTGCCAAGCATGCTAATAGGCTAATTAAGTAGAAACCCAGATAAGCTACTTATCAAATAAGTAGCTTATCTTAAGTAACTTATAATCCAAACGACCCTTAATTAACTTTCACAACCATGCATACCAAACTCTCTCTCTCTCTCTCTCTCTCTCTCTCTCTCTATAGATCTTCTTTAGATTCACAACCATGCTTATTAAGTGAAAAATAATAATAGTGATTCAATGATGTTGATATCATTGCATATGTGTGCATTTCATAATCTTGGTCTCTATTCAATTCTACCAAAAAAAATAACGTGTCATTCATGCACCTGTTGTCCAACAGTAGCTTTGATAGGGGCCACACAGGAAGAAGGAAATTTTAAATAAAATAAAATAAAATGCTCGAACATGAATTAGGTGGCCATGCCCATGACGTTACCGGACAAAATCCAAACCTTCTCATCTGTGTAGTTTCCTCGTTAACCGTGAGATGCTGCTTCTTTTGTCTTTTAGTGTCATCTAAATGTACGGTTTGGATCTCATCCTTCCGTGCCACGTGTATGATATACAATGTAGTTGCACAATGATGGTTGTGCCGCTTCCGCAGGCAACCGATCGGATGCCCCTAGAATCTCCGAAGGAAGATCTTAGCCCTACAAATTTTAGACATTTTTCCCTGTTGAACATCTAAACTATCTATTCGTGGGCTACCAAAGAAAGGGCTAGGATCCACCAATTAAATAATTGTTTTTGGAACAACCACGTTCCATTGGGGGGACAATCACTTCAACCGCCTGGATTATGAACCCGTTGTACAAACTAGGATGTACAAGGACGCGGATTGGCTAGTGACGCTGGTGGCCAGTTCTCCGTGGCCCCACCATGATGTATGTGTTTTATCCATGCCCGTCCATCCATTTTTACAGATCAATTTAGGGCTTGATCCCAAAACCGAGACAGATCTAAATCTCAGGTGGACCATACCATAGGAAAACGGTAGTGATTGAATGTCCACCATTAAAATCCTCCTACGGCCCACTGTAATGTTTATTTGACATCCAACCCGTTGATTAGGTCATACATAGCTGGATGAAGTGAAAAAACAAATATCAGCTTCAGCCAAAACTTTTGTGGCCCCCAAAAAGAGTGCTCAATCAACATTGTTTCTTGGAATGTGATCCACTTAGGATTTAGAACTACCTCATTTTTGGGATCATACTCTAAAATGACCTTAAAATATGGATGGATGGTATGGATGAAACACATACATCATGGTGGGGCCCACAGAGGACTGACTAGTAGCCAGGGTCACTAGCCATTTCGCGTCCGATGGACAAGGTATACCATGTACTCCACGCGCCAGCATGATACAAAGGTAATATCGAAGCAAATAAGCTCCGATTTAATAAGTTAGGAGGGGGTTACTTTTTAGACCGGTGTTTGCTTGGCTAAAGTGGATAGACATTTTGTACTAGTTTTTAGACAAGTTTTTCCTTAAACTTAACAAGTAACTCCCAACTTACCCTCTTCTCTTCTCTTTAAATTTTTTTCAAGTAGGCCCACATGTTGAACAACTGATAGTGAACGTGGCCCCACATGATG
This sequence comes from Liriodendron chinense, assembly GCA_003013855.2. Classification (NCBI taxonomy): domain Eukaryota; kingdom Viridiplantae; phylum Streptophyta; class Magnoliopsida; order Magnoliales; family Magnoliaceae; genus Liriodendron; species Liriodendron chinense. Next base: position 55,425 of record PVNU02003225.1, read on the forward strand.
AATGACCCATATCAAAGATGGGCCTACATAATGCAATGTCACATCAAAGGTGAGCCCTACGTTATGGATGGCCTGCTTCAAAGTGTGGCCCCATATGATGAACAATCCACATCAAGCATGCCCTACTTGATGGATGGGGCACATTAAATGTGGGACCCATATGATGGAAGGTTGACATTGAATGTGGGACCACATGATGGAAGGTTGACATTAAAGATGGGCTTACATGATGAATGGCCCCTATTAAAGGTTGGGCTTCACATGATGGACAATCCATAGCCAAGGTGGGACCTACATGATGGATGGTGGACATCAAAGGTGGGTCCCACATGATGGACTATCCACATCAAGTGGGCCTCACATGATAGTGGTCTACAACAAAGGTAGGACCCTGTGGATGCTCGCCTTTCCGCGCTCCCGAACGTTCTCCCTTTCTTTCGGAAAAGAGGGTGCGCGCGCGCGAATTGCCGTTTGTGCTACTGGCTTGCCTCGTTCTCAAAGCCTTTTTGTCGGTTGTTGTGTCAAGCTGGATGTGTGTGGATGAGGTCGTATAAGACCAGAGTCGCCACTAGCCAGTTACTTTGAATTTACAGTCGACTAGACCCCGTAGAAACGTTAAAGAATGGGTTCCGAAGATTCCTTCCTCTAAAATGACTCATTTTGATCTGAGGCCAGAGATTCGAGGTAAGGGATCACGGTTACAGGGTGGGAAGATATTAAGCACCCCACACTGCCCGTACCGAAGTACGGTCTCTACTTCAAAGAATCGAACTAATACCTGAAAGTCTGATTTAATCCTCGTACATTCTCATGAATGATATGATGCATGAATGCAGGTCTGAACAGTAAGAGTTTCTGATGGACAGGTTTCCATTAACAGGCAAGCCCAGAGCATACGCTCGAACTGACAGGTGCTTTATGCGGGATGCATGCTGTGTGTTTGAATAATCAAAGTGTTGGCAGTGATATGATAAGCAGGAGGGTTGAAAGAAAAGTAAATGTTGCACTTATGCTAGATGCGAATGAGACGATACTGGTAAAAGAGTAGCTGGATGGACGGAGGTGTCGCAAGGATTGCTTCGAGTTGCTTAGATCAAGACTTGAGTGGCTTAATTAGGAGACTTAGACCAGGGTCAGGCTGGGTTAGACTCTCTCACTCGGGCTCTCTTTAGTGGAGGAATGGGCTAAAGGGATGGAGGTGAACTCGGAACTCTCGGACTGAAGAGAGGGGAGGTGGATTTTTTCAAGATCAGGTGGTGCTTTAGAGAAGGGGCGGGGGGTGTTTATAGTGGCGGGCAGTGGCAGCTTACGTAATTATTTTTGGGCGGCACCTTGTGGGCCGCCCGTATAGCCGTTCTGCTTCGGCTTCGGAGCGTACGGCCTCCGAACCTGAAGCAGAAAATCCCCAGGTTCGGTAGTCTAGACTTACTCCGAGGCTGCGGTTTGGGACTCAGTGAGTTGACTGGGTTTGGAAGATGGGTTGACACGGTGAGTTGACTCAGTGGGTTGACTCAGCTGGTTGACTTACTAATTTTGACTTTTTAAGGATTTTTTGACTGATTTTTCTTATGGGGGTTTTTCAGGCTGATATTTAGGGGTGAGTTGACTGGGTTCAGGCTTGAGTTGGGCTATGGATTAGGGCTTACAAGGGTGAGTTTGGCTGGGTTTGGACATGGGATTTGGGGGTATGGTCCTCCATTCATTCAATTATCTCTACCAACATTGTAGCCAAAGGTGGGGTGTCTACAGACCCACATGATGGATGGTGGACATCAAAGATGGGCCCCTCATGATGAATGACTCATACTGAAGTGAGGCCCACATGAAAGATGGCCCGCATTAAAGTGTAGCCCAACATGACAGAACATGCACATCAAGTGGGTCCCATTTGATGGAGAGTCCATGTCAAAGGTGGGACCCACATGATAGATGATGGTTATTGAAGGTGGGCCTACATGATGGTCAGTTGATATGAAAGATGGGCCCACATGATGAACAACCCATAATGAAGGTGGGCCCCCACATAATGAATCATCCACATCAAGGTGGGCCCACATAATGGATGGAGTGGGCTTTACATGATGGTGGCCCACACAAAAGTGTGGCCCCTCATAATGGACCGTTCACATCAAGTGGGCCTCACCTAATGGACGGTCCACATCTAAGGTCACTCATGATGGATGACCCATATCCAAAGTAGCCGGTATGATGGATGATCCACATAGAAGGTGCACCCTGTTAGTGCACTTTTCTGTGGCATACTAGTGCACCTTGTTTGTCAATTACTTAGGTCAGTGAGTCTAGTGTCGGTTGAGCTTAATGAAGATGAAGACCGAAGACTCAAGTGGCCCTGCTGCATCAAGGAAGAAGAAACAGGTAAAAGTGATGCCTTGGTGTGCCTTAACCTTGACCAAAACCTAACCCATAACCTCTTAGATGACTTAGACCAACTAGGTATACCCTTAGTCATCATCATTAGTCTTAGAACTCCATGAAAAACATGATAAGTTAGACTAATTTAAGAGGTGGAAGCTGCTGTAAACAAAACAGCTCAAACAGCAGTTTCCGATTGATCTCCGATCAATCGGACACTGGCTCCGATAGGACTCCGATCAATCGGAGATAAGTTCCGATCAATCGGAAATTGTTCCAGCAAACTTCGAAAAACCACTGGACATATTTCCGATCAATCAGATAGTCTTCCGATCCATCGGAAGGGTCCGTTCGATCAATCAGACCATGTTCCGATCAATCGGAAAAACCTCCAGAGAGTTCTCTGGACTAAATTCCGATCAATCGGACATGTCTCCGATCAATCGGACTGGTCTCCGATCAATCGGACCATTTTTTCGATCAATCGGAGATACGAGAATCTGCCCGTTTTTTGACCATTGGAAGAAAATCTATTTAAGAGGGGGATTCGATTTTTAAGCCAAGAGAGTGGATTTTGAGGATATAGAAGCCACCATTGCTAGAGATCATTAGAGGTTCTATCTCAAACCTATAGCAAGCCATTCTCCTTGTGTTTTCATCACAAGCTTGGGCCATTCAATGGCTTCTTGAGAATAGGACTTGTTCCCTCTTGATTCCTAGGGTTTAGACACCTTGATGATAGTTAAATCCTTTGTCTAAATATTACCTAGGAGTCCATATAGGTGCATTCCTCTAGGAAACCTATTTCCTACCATTTGTAGAGGATTCACCATTCCCTAGCACCTTGGGCATCTCCAATAGTGGAGCATCACATGCAAGGTAGCTGATCTTGGAGCTGAAGCCTTGGCAAAGCAGCGGCGTCAAAGATCGGGGGAGCACAAGGGGAGCTGATTCAAGCACGGGAGAGCGAGATGAAGCAACCCAAAGCGGCGCTACAAAGGGGCTCAATCCGACAAGTAAGGTTGTCTTGTTAGGAGTCCATCCACTTAATTCCCTGTTGGAGTTAAGTGTAGAGTTTGTTTGACAAACTCGACCTAGGGTCGTTAGCCGATCCTTGGCCTATTAGTTGGGCCTAAAATCTAGGGACGTTAGCCGTTCCTTGGCACGTTTGTCGGGCCTAAATAAAGTCTCCTAAGGGGAGCCACCAACACGGGTGCAAACGTGTAGGTTGGGAGGAACCTGTAAACTCCCCGGTTGGGTGGATCCGAATTAAAACACCTTGGTTGGGAGGAACCAGATTTAAACTCCCCAGTGAATGTCGGTGTGCTCAAAGGGGTTGAGTACTTGAACCGGGAGTGGAGTAGACAAGTAGTCGAACCACTATACATCCTTGTGTTTGTGATTGTTCTTGAGCACATTTCTCCTTATGCATTGCGTTTAACTTGTTAATTATGAATGCTTAGTTAGGAATGTATGCTAGGCACTTGATAGGCACATCCACACTCATAAGATGTACTTTCACTACCTCAAGTAGACTTGAACTTCTTGATCCATCCTTACTTAAGTCTATTTGAGTAGCATAGATTAGGTTCTTCATTAGCTTAATCTTTTAATTAATCTATGCTTGTTTAGACTAGGTTGTTTATAGCTTTTATCATATGCTAGTCTTTTGATTGGACCCACTTAGGCTTGGAAGCCAAAGTGTTATCGCTTACGTAGTTCAATTTGTTAAATTTGTTAAGTAGGCGAAAAGATTTTAAAAAGGTCCTAATCACCCCCTCCTATAGGTTTAGCCATAATTCTAGTTGCTCTTTAAGCTTCCGCACGTGTATGCATAGGGTGTCATGTTAGACTACCCGACGCAATTTCACACCCCACACGATGAATGATGGATATCAAAAGTGGGCCACACATGATGGACAATCCACTTCAAAGGTAGGGCTCACACTATGGACACATCAAATGCGGAGTCTACGTGATGGTGATGGGTAGCAAACATTGAGCGGCACCACATAATCTAAACGCCCTGTGTAGCTGGGCTGTGATCGGAGCGTGGGTTGTCATCCGGCTCTCATTGGGATTGGTCGGGCTTAAAAAATAGCGCTCTAATTGGTCGAGCCAGTAAGCTTTAGTCCCACATCGTATGGATGAGCGCTTTGAGTCCTGGCTATATGTGGAGTTCTCACCTTTTCTTTATAGAGGCCTTTTGGGGTAAAATCCAGAACCAAAACCGTCCAGTTTCGGCCAAAGCAAGCAATATATGTACAGTGTTTGTGAGGGCATTACATATAAAAGACAATTGGCATTGATGTTGGACCCCACATGATTGGCGGTCCACCACAACAACCATTTGAGTTGCTCTTATGATAAAGTTGTTATAATCTTTAAAAATGACAACTACTCTTAGAAAAGCTCTAATTTGAAAGTTTTACCAAATGTGTGTTTTTTTTTTAAAGATTTTAACAAACTAACTTATTTAAAAGAAGAGCTGGAAAAAAAAAGGCTTATTGAAGTAGCTCTTATTCAAAAAGCTCTTATTGAATTAAAGTAGAGATGCCAAACGCTCCCCCTTAATATAAGCTATAAAGTAACTTATTTGGTGTCAATGATACTCTTGATATCATTGCATATGTGTGCATTTGGTCTTTATTCAATTCTACCAAAAATGACGTGTCATGCATATGAATGTCAATGGATCGAATTTGGAGCGGATTAGGGTTGATCCGAATATGACCCAATTTGTGATTCAGATGATCCAACTCCGACCTGAAATGCAACGGATCTTTAAATATTTGATCTGAAACCTGACCCGATTGAGATTTGGCTAATCCGACTTCAATTCGACCTGATCCGAATACATGTAGATACTATTTAATAGGTTGGATGGTAAATACTGTGGTCCACTTGAGATAAAATATATGTGGGTTTTTTTATATGTATTTATATATAAAATAAATATAATATTATTTAATTTATTTTAAATTCGGATCGGATTTTAAACAGAGCGGATCTAAGTTGATCTAGATCCGACCCGAAATTTTAACGAATCTGATTAACAAGATCCGAATTCGACCCGATGATCCGGATTGTTGATCCGAATCCGTTAAATCAGATCAAATCCGAAGCGGATCTGGACCAAGATGCGGTCCGTTGACAGCCCTAGTCATTCATGCACTGTTGTCTAACAGTAGCTTTGACACGGCTAGGGAAGAAGGAAATTTTAAATAAAATAAAATGTTGGAACATGAATTAGGTGCCCATGCACATGCCCATGACGTCACCGGACAAAATCCAAACTTTCTCATATATGTAGTTTCCTCGTTAACCGTCATGAGATGCTGCTTCTTTTATCTTTTAGTGTCCATCTAAATGTACGGTTTGGATCTCATCCTTCCGTGCCACGTACGGGTATGATATACAACGTAGTTGCACAATGACGGTTGTGCCGCTTCCGCAGGCAACCGATCAGATGCCCCAAGAATCTCCGAAGGAAGATCTTAGCCATAAAAAATTTGGACCTTTTTCCCTGTTGAACATCTAAACTATCTATTCGTGGGCCACCAAACAAAGGGCTAGGATCCACCAATTAAATAGTTTTTTTTGGAACAACCACGTTCCATTGTGGGGACCATCACTTCAACGGCCTGGATTATGAACCCCATGTACAAACTAGGATGTACGAGGTATACCATGTACTCCACGTGCCAGCATGGTACAAAGGTAAATATCCAAGCCAGGCGCCGCTTATCCGCCGAGGTGGGTGGATCCCTGACTGTGGGACCCACCTTGGATGGATCCCTGGATCCGACGGTGGAGCCCAACGAGATGTATATTCCTTACATCCACACCGTCCATACGTTTTGACAGCTCATCTTGGGGCATGATCCTAAAAAATAAGCAGATCCAAATGTCAGGTCGACCACAACACAGGAAACACTGGTGATTGACCATTAAAAACTTCTTGTTGGCTAGAAAGTTCTTGAATCAGGCCGGTATTTGTGTGGTCCCTTCGTTCAGGTCTTTATGACATTTTCTTGGATGGCAAATAAACATTCCAATGACCCCAGGAAGTTTTTAACAGTCGGTACTCAATCACCACTATTTCCTGTAGTGTGTTCCACCTAAGATTTGGATCTGCTTCATTTTTATATCTGCCCTAAAATGAGCTGTCAAAACGGATGGACGGTGTGGATGTAAGGAATATAAATCACATTGGGCTACACAGTCGGATCCAGGATCCATCCAAACCGCCCCACCCTTGGGTATGATCTCTCCTTAAAACAAGACTGGTCTACTAACTAAGCCGGTCACGATGTTAGAACAAGTAAAACACAGCTTAAAAAAACTTCACTAATGTTTTCTTCATCCGTACATTTTTTCATTAAGCTGTTTCCCTCCTTGATTAGAGCGGGTTGACAGACTCTTAGTCCATGGCATCTATACAAAGGTGTGGCCCACCTGATGGATGGATTGAATCTCATAGCTATATGCCATCCTAGCACATGTGTGGCTTATACATGAGCTGTCATTTTAGATTGAAAAATAGTGTTATGTGGCCTATTTAGAAACTCACTTTAAAAACAAAAAAACAAAAAAAAGCCATTTGCAATTCAATTCACTTGTGCATCCAAACGCATACACAAACAGACACACATATACACCCAGGTCCATATATAGCTCAAGTGGCAGACTGAGTGAATTAGATAGCCTCGTTTCAACACTGATGCCGTAGTATCGATTCCCATAGTGGGGGTGGCTAACATTGTTATGTGACTAACAGGGGTGGGTGGGTGTACTAACAATGGGGTGTGTGAACTAACCCAAAAAGAAAAAGAAAAAAGAAAAAAGAAAAAAACAGACAGACAGACACACACACACACACACACACACACACACACACACACACACACATATATATATATATATATATATATATATATATATATATAAGATAACAAAACATGTTCTGATCATTTCCACTACTCCCACACCATAATTGTACCATAGCTATTGAGATCTAACAACAAGATCTCAAGAAATTATTTTAAGATCCTACAAAAAAAAAAAACAAACTTAGTAGATAATTTCATATTTCCAGATGGCTCACAGACCCAGTTGGACAAAAGACCACCCTATAGTTCTTACCACTGGGACATGTAAAAGTACTGGTGTCATGATCTTGTGGGTAACTAAAAGCATCTGGGCATCTATCCTTTAGTGGGCCCACATGACCCTGAGTTGCAACAGTACTCATCGGTCTTAAATGTCGTGCACGGGTCGTTGCATCCACCACCCACACGCAGCTCATCGGGACACCGCCCGTTGATGTCGGCGATGCACCGTAATCCCTTACAGCTGCCGCCGGTCGGGGTCGTGGGGCCGAAGTCCATTGGGACATTGAAACCGTAGGCAAGAGAGATGTCATAGAAATCAATACCAAACTGGTTGAGCAAGTACGCGGCAAGGGTGTTCGGTAGGTCGCCGTAGCCGGTGCACTCAAGGACCCCACCACAGTCGCCGGTGTCACAATGGCCACGGCCGTTCGAGTCGAAGTTGCACCCGGTGCGGCCCCAGACGCGTGCAGTGGCCATGCCAGCTGAAACTTCGAGGTTCCACCTCTGGCCGCTATTGAGCTGGCGGCCCCCGCCTGGGACCACGGCGGCCCATACTGTGTTTGGACAACGGTTGAGGATGTAGAAGGTGGCTGCATTGGCCCATGTGGCCCATGTGATCATGAGGGAAAGAAGGAAGGAGAGGAGAGAGAGCTTTGCATGGATGGCCATTTTGAGATATGGTGTGGCCTTTCTTCTTGTAGTGAGGTTTGTTTTATAGGATAAGGGCGGCTGTTAGGAGGTTTCTACGTGGATTTTTGTAGTAAGAAAAGAGGGAAGAGAAAAGTTTTGATACTCTGGTAAAATATGTTGGATGATACACAGGTTATTCAAATTTAGTTAGACATTGTGTAGGTGGAATACAAATAATTCAAATTAAACTGTCCAAACTGTGGGAACCATTTAGATGTAATAAGTGAATAAAAAAAGAACTTTATTTGGTTAGTTGTCTATGAGATTGGTGTGTATTTATTATACGGTTTAAAATGAAAATCCAACGGTCCAGTTTCAGCAAACAAGTGTCCTCGAATCAATGGTTAGGATTGTTCAAAAAAATCTGATGTTGGGGTTGTGAGTTAGCAACGGTAAGTAGCATAATTCATCCATTTAGTGTGATTTAGTGTCTGCCTCGTGGGCAATTTCTGAGTGCTGTGTATGGAGCTTCACAGGCAGCCGGAGTATCAAGTAACTACCCATGTTATTGAAAGCTCTAGGTGGATTTTGTCGACTCCGATTTTTTGGTGGGGCCCACTCTACATACAATGCATTGAAGGGGATATATGCTGGTGATTGATCATCTCATGTTTGGCGTTACGGTAAGCTGATCTTGACCGTTGGAGTCCTGAAAATCACACGGACTGGAGTAATTGGCAGCTTAAACATTATACTTTTAATTTTCTTTTTCTTTTTTTTTTTTCTTTTTTTTTGTTGGCCGCCAAATTGACGGTTGGGATCATCCGGTTAGTATTATGTTTGGAATATACTCAATCCGTTTTGGGTCCCATGGCTCCCATCATTTGTAAGGCCCAGGTTGTCGCATATGTATGATGGATGAGATTGCAACCATTTAAGAAATGGGGAAAAAGCTCACATTATAGTATAGTGTATATAAAAGGCAGCGAGTGGCCCAGTGCGTGAAGTATTCAACTGATAAGCACCATCCAATCGATGGGCCACACCTTTTGATACATCATATATGTAAAAGAAAAAAAAAAAAAATAACTCAGCTTGCATTTGGATGAGATCACCACCATTTAAGAAACACAATTAGCTTAGGCTTTTTTTGCATTCTGCACACGTGCCAATATGAAACACATGTGCAAGATCTGATGCTTCCATTTGATTGGAAATAATGCTTAGAAATCAGGCAGTTTCACTCCTCCGATGGGCTGAATGTAGAAAGTAAACGGACGGTTAAAACAATTTTTTCCTAGCCGTCCATTTGTTCCTTATATTTTTGTCGTCCTCCCAAGCAAAATGGAATGATTTTTGGTTCAGATGATCTGGACAGTGTGGCCCACCTGATTGAAAGCTCAGATCTTGAGCACGTGATTGGCAAGACTGCCTGCGAGTATATACGCAAGGCTCCCACAAACGGGAGCGGATTAGGTGAGACCCCGGATCCACTGAGGTGGGCGGGACCCTGACTGTGGGGCTCACTACCAGAAAAATGGCTATCCCGGACGGCCCCGCCTTTCTTTTGCGACGGCTCTTAGCCGTCGGAATTTCCGACTGCTAAGAGCCGTCGGAAAATGGGGTAATCAGCCGTCGGCGAAGCTATTCGTGGGGTGCATCGTATCGAGTAAACTACTAAGAATTATCTATTGTACCTAATAACCAGTGTTGGGCCCACCGTGAATGTATGTGGTTTATCCACACTGTCCATTCATTTTTTCAGATCATTTTAGGGGTTGAGCCCAAAATTGAAGCATATTTAAAGCTCTAGTGGACCACACCACAGGAAAGAGTGGGAATAATGATTTCCATCGTCAAAATCTTCCTAGGCATACAGTGATGTTTATTTGTCATCCAACCTATTCATAAGATCACATGGACATGGATGAATGGAAGAAAACAATTATCAGCGTGATCCAAAATTTCTTTGACCACCAAGAATTTTTCAACGGTTGATGTTTAATCCACATATGGGTGGACGGAGTGGGTGAAACATATACAATACGGTGGACCGCACGAGGCCCTGACTGGACGGCCGGTCTCTAGCACCAATCCCACTGAAAATGATTTTTTGTAATGGTGATAGTGTCACCATTATTTTCTTGTGGTGTGGTCCATTAGAGATATATATGTGGATAATGTTTGGGATCAAGCATTAAATTAATATTTAAAAATAATTGGACGGTGTCGATAGAACACATACATCGTGTTGAGGCCCACAAAACACGTTGCAGCATCGTTCTTATTTGGTGTAAAACACACCCGGATTTAAAAATAAATTCAATTCAACAAAGGGTTTCTAAAGGCCCTCTTTTCACGCCACTCGCCCTCGCTCTCCCAATCCTCTCACGCCACTCGCCCCCTCTCCCTCTTCCTCTCTCGCCAACGCCAAACGCCATGGCCCATGTGAGGTTGGGTTTTGGGGTAAGCTGGAAGAAGAGGCTGTGTTTTTGGCTACCGAGAGTAGCATTCGGATCGGGTTTTGGGGTAAGCTCGATTTTCTTCTTTTCATTTTTATTTTAATATTGTTTTATTTTGGCTGCTGAGAATAGCATTCCTCTTATTCTTCTCTTAAAATCACTATTATGATTTTAAGATCCTCTTATTCCTCTCTCGCCAACTCCTATTAGGAATTGTGAGAGATCCGTGGCTCACAATTCCTCTATGTATGGTATCCGATTTCATCAGGCAATGGCATAAACTTTTGAGATTTTTCCATACGGCTGCCTTCCTTTTGGGCTATGGACTGAAAACCCCCTACTTATAAACTATTTTCTAAAAATTTTCCAAAGTTTTCACCGTTACACATTAAACCACCTGCTGTTACTACCTATACAAATGGGTTTGTTGGATTCTTCAATGGTAGGAAGCAGTTAGCCAGGAAAGAAAAAAAAGGATTCTCACATATAACCACCTACCTTTTATAGCCTTGTATGTGGTGTTAGAGATCATGATTTGTTCAACAAAAAAGAATCCATGTATTAGAGATTATGATTGTTCAACCGGTCTGATTTTGGGGGTGTGACTTAGTGATGGTGGGTTCTATAGTTAATGTATGTCATATGTGCAAATTCTGAGTACCTGCATATCAAATGTGATACCCTGCCAGAGTATTAAATAAATACCTCTGCTACATGTGAAGGGATGGAACATGTGTTGGAGATTGGGAGCACAACACACCCGTCAGAAATCTAGACCACTCATGAGGTGGGGAGCACAGTGCGCATGCCATGGGCCACAAATAATGTTGGTCCGTTGATCAGGCACCACAAACTATTCTAAGAAAAATGGGCCATAAAAGTCCCGCAGTTTAGATTCAGTGTACATGTCTGGCTCACCTTACGAGTGTGCTACCATGACTTTTGGTATATGGCATGTTCAAAGTGCTTCCAACATAATGAATGGCCTGGATCTCTAACATTTGTGCTTATGCAGTATGCACATAAGCATTACACATGTTCTGTTCCCCTCAAATGAGGTATGCCCATTTAGTGCAATTGGAAACATCTCCAAGTTGCTGAAAAAAATAAATTAATATGGACAGATGGACAGATGGAGTGTAGAATAAATCACATTGTCCTTAATAAATAATAAATTAATATGGACAGATGGAGCGTAGAATCTGAGCCATGCCTGCTCATTAGGTGGGCTTCACACGGCTACCCAGTATGGACCTCTATTTGTTTTTCAATGGTCATTGTCCCATATACTTGTGGCCCACCATGTTAGGGACATCAATTGCATCCAGCAAAAACTCTATAAGGCCTACTACAATGTCAATCTGATATCCACTTCATACACCAATTTCTCCAGCATTTTGGTCCTGTCGAGGTACTCATACACGTCAACTTGAATCCAAGTTTTCATACAGTCAATCGTGACCGTCTTCTGCATGTTAAAATGTGATTTAAAAAATGAGGCAGTCAACAGCGCATCTTCGATGTCAAAAATCCATGCTTCCTTACTGTCGCCCGTCAACCGAAAGGTGTTGCTGAGGTAGATAGTGGACCACACAAGGACTTTGTGTAAATTATGAAATTAGTGACTGGCTATGAGCTAGATGATATCCTTGTTTAATCTTTTGTGTGTGTGTGTGCACGCGCGCGCGCTGTTCTTCAAATGATGATTGCACCTAATTTAGTTTCTCTTACCAATTTTGACTGTCATTTTTCCATGATATTGATGGGATGTTTAGAATCATCTGATTAAGTTGATTTTTGTACCATGTTTTATTCTTTGTTTCAAGTTGACAGAACCAAATGCAACAACGCTCCCAAACATGCTTTTCAATATCTTGTTATGTTGTAGAGCTAATCTAATTGCTCTTTTGTGTTCTTTTGTGACTCCAAGCAACTAAGATTGGGCTTCTTTTTTCCTTTGTTTCTTTCATTATATTTATTTAGCATATTGATCATTCAGTTGTGTTTTATTGCCTATCAAAATGCTTACTGTGGATTTTCAGCATGACTTTTGTTTATTTCAGAAGATTTGAAGCCATTTCAGAGATTGAATTATACGAATTCTGTCCTTGGGATCTTTCAGGTTTCTCTCTATCTATCTGCATCTTTCTAGCTTTTAGTGGTAGGTTCAATGATTATTCCTTGTTAACAATTGGAGATTCAACAAAATTTAGTTTCTGAAAGAGGGTACTGGAATACACTGGGAAGGATAGACCTGTCTGTCATAATTCTGAGACCGTAGGGATGAAGAGAACTCTGATTTTTTTATTTAGGTTGGGCACCTTGAGGAGATAGAACTAACTGGTTAATGCACGAGTACATGGTTGAGGACCAGGAGCTGGTTGATGCGGCATCAGGTATGTGACATCTGGTTCTGGTTAATGGTTAAAAAACTGCAAACTTAGGTGTTGGTGATTTGTTTCAGACATTTTTGGAACTACATACCATCCATTTGAAGATGCATGTGCAATAAGGTCCTATGCATATCTTCCTATGCATAGGTACACTATCTGAATGAACATAGAACCATCCATTTTTTGAACTGCATACCATTTACAATCTTAGATGCATGTCTTAATGGGCTTTTTTGTGTCTTTTTACTTCTTTCCTTGCTACAAAATTCTGTTTTAATGAGGGTTTTCAATTTCTTCTCAAATAATTTTTTAAAAATTATTTCTTTAAAAAAAAAAAAAACTATTTCATTCACTTCTTTGTGAAAAGTCAATACCATTGGTGAAAATAAGGAGAAGCTTATAATTTGAATGAAAATGCACCCATGATCAGATATAACTTATAAGGAATTATTGAGAAATGACTGTTTTAGAGACATTTCATATACAGGAAGATATGAGTGACATTTTGGGTAGTTATCCTTGTTGTTTGAAAACTTTATTTGCTTTATTATAACAATCAGTTATTTGTTCAAATGTCCCAGTTTTTCAAAAAATTTATTATATTATTCTGACCCTTTGTCAAGGATGCTGACTGACGTATTCCAAGCTGGGTAATTTCTATATGCGAGATAGGCAACCTAAGGCAATGCATAGTATACACTAGTTTTCAGTTTTGACAAGTGGGGCTGGTAACTAGATGATCTAGGTCCAATTGTATGTTGATTCCTACTGTGGATGGACCATTCTATGAAAATCTCCTAGGCAGGTAGGATAATATAACCTTTCAATTTGTGTCTTGCTGATGGATGACTAATGGGGCCGCCAGATGTGTGGCTGCCGATTTGGGCTCCAACGAGATGGCTTGGGATATGTCACCTGCAATTATGGTGGTGCTGCTTCTTTCCATATATATTTGGCCAGGCATATGAAAAATGATTGATGATTACAGTAATTGCATTGACCTCAAAAGTATAATTGTGTTGAAAGTTTAATCTGTTTGCATTCTCAAGTTTCCACAGGTCTAGGTTTTTAATATACCAATATTTTCTGCAGATTCTAGAGCCATGCCAGTCGAAGTAGTCTTACTTATCAGCCTCCTAATCCCTGGACTATGGGCATCCTTAGTTTGCTTGGTGAGATATTACTTTTCCCCATGCCCGAATAAAATCACAATTTATTCTTGAATCTTATTTGGAAAAGACTTTTCTTCTAATTAGTTCATGATTCATGAGTTAATTTTGAGGAAGTACTCGAAACTTTGTGCTAACAATGATTCATTACCCTTTTGAATTTTCCACTGCATTTCTTACAAGTTTCCATTAGATGCATTCATTTTCTTTGTTTCATTATAATGGCATCAAAAGAGCCATTTTTTATTCTTTTTTTTCCTTTTTTTTTTTTTTTTTTTTGAATTGGTGATAATAGAACAGGAGCTCTTGTGGCATAAAGTCTCTTGAAATATTTATCTGTTCAGACGAAAATTCACAAATGTTACTGATTTTTACATTAAGATTATAAAAGAGCATTAAATCATAATTTAGCTCTTGTTTATGATGAACGTTACACTGGGAAGATGATAGTGATCATCTTATGTTACCTCTGAAAATTGAACCACTAACTGTTTTTCTTCTAACCATCAATTGAATGGTTAGGATTGGTTGATTAGTGTGATTCTTAAGATATCCATCCACAATGTGGCCCACACATTGGATGGTCTGAATTGGTATACACTAGTGCCCCATACGATGAGACAAGCATTTTCACATGTTGAACTCTGAATGACAACGAGTTACCGCCATTTTCACATTTGATGTATTGAATGACGCACTCTCTCGTCCATTACCATCTCCTGTTATCCCTTTTGTATGTAAATAGAGCAAGGCAGATGTTGGTGGCCCCCCACCTCCAATCTGAACCCTTCACTAGATGATAGTGACCCTTTATCTGTGAATCCACGGAGTAACATACCCTCCAGTCCATTACTATTTCCTTTTGCCCCTTCAAGTACATCAGGACTTGATCGATGAATGGTGGCCCACTTCCTTGACTTGAATTCCTTCACTAGATGATGATAATGATCTTTCCTCTATGACTATTAGTCCATTACCATCTCCTTCTCCCCTTTCATGTAAATAGAGTGCATCAACTGGCACATAGTGGCCCACCTCTTGCACTTCAGATCCTCCACTAGATGATGAAACTAGCCCTTTCTTCATGCATATTAAGCCTTTCGATTGGTCGATGGTGGTCCACCTCTACTTCAACTCGTTCACCTGATGATGACAACAGCGCTTTCTACATTGACCCATAGAACACCACACCCTCCATCATTGGTGCTGAATTTGAGTATAGATAAGAATTGAAAAACCCATTTGGTAATTTATCTGAAAGGAGTGACATTTTGTATACTACGGTATTGATTTCATAACAGAGAACTTCTTGGAAATGTGAAACTCGAGCACGAGTAATTAGTCGCTCTCTCAAATGGTTGTGCTTGGTTTTTGATAAGATCAAGTGTAATCTTTTGGAGGTGTTGCCATTATATTTCTGCCTGCAAACTAAATTGCTAGCCTCATAATAGAGATCTGTAGTTGTGGGGATTATTCAATAATCTTGTTGATTATGATGATAAGTGTGCATGCCACAACGATGTACACGTGGTACATGTGTGACTCACTAAAAAACCATCCAAGTTGTGGGCTCCATTGTGGATGCCGCATAACCCAAATATAACATAGAATGGATGATACTAGCTGTCCGATTGGCGAATGAAGCATCATCAATGGTCCAAATTTAGCAAAGTATATGTTGACTAAATTGAGGTTATTATTATCAAATCCGTCTACTGCTTAGTATTTTTTTTTAAACTCCTTATAAATCCACTTTTATATCATGTTAATTTTTTTTTTTTTCTTCCTGTAGGTTTCCAACAACTGAGTCGTTGGTGTTTGAGCTAATGGCCACAATAGTAGATAGCTGGCGTGTAGTCTATTATGGATCGGATGTTGATGTTAGGAGACGACCTTGCTCGGAAAAATGATTGCTTAGGCATTTATTTTCCCGAGCACATTTGTCTTATAATGTTGATAGTCAATCTATAGGAGTGCCAACTATTTGTTGTTGTGGGCATACGCTTGAATGCTGATGTTCTTGTATACGCCAGGAATACGCCGACGGCTATTAACCGTCGGTATTTCCGACCGTCGACGGACGAAATTTGTGATGGTTCGTCGCCGTTCCGACGGTCGACCGACGGTTATTAGCCGTCTGTATTTCCGACGGCTATAAACCGTCGGCAAGCAATGTCGACGCCCCCTTTCCCGACGGTCCGTCCGACGGCCAAAAGCCGTCGGAAAAGGTCATTTTTCTGGTAGTGCTCACAGTGATGTATGTGCCTTAAATCCACACTGTCCAACTATTTTGAAAGCTGATGTTAGGGCATGATCCAAAAAATAAAGCTGATTCAAATCTTAGGTGGACTACACCACATAGGAAGCAGTCGCAATTGAATCCTCACCATTAAAATTTTCATAAATTCCCTTGAAATGTTTATTTGCCATCCAACCTGTTGATAAGATTATAAACACCTGGATGAAGAGACTACACAAATATCATCTTGATCCAAATATTTTGTGGCCCACAAGAAGGTTTTAATGGTCACTCACCTTTGTTTTCTGTACTATGGTCCATATCGGATTTGAAACTGCTTCATTTTTTGAATCATAACCTAAAACAAGCTTCCAATATGGACGGATGGCGTGGATGTGGTCACATACATCACAGTGAGCCTCACAGTCAGGGGTCCCACCCACCTGGGTGGATATGGGGTCTCACCAAATCCACTCCCCCCTAGGGCTCTCAATGGAGCGGGTCAGATCCGAGATCCGATTCTCTCTGAATCCATATAATGTAGATTTTGATCTTAAAATAAGCTCGATTAAATGAATTGAGTAGATTTGGATTTACAGGAATAGATCAAAATCCAATCTGAATTCGTCTATAGAATTTCGGACTTGGATCGAATTCAACTGAATCCGATCCATATCCGACTCATTGTCACCTTACTGTATATGTTATATCTATGTCGGCCATTCATTTTCGAGATTATTTTAGGCCACGTCTTAAAATTGAGACATATGCCAATCTTAAGCCCACCAAATCACAACAAATAATAGGATTTGCATAATTTTGCTACTAAATTAAATATATTAAATTATGTGGCCATCCGTTTTCTAGATTATTTTAGGCCATGTCTTAAAATTGAGACATATGCCAATCTTAGGCCCACCATATCATAGTAAATAGTGGGATTTGCATCATTTTGCTACTAAATTAAATATATTATATTATATATTTTTTTAGATTTATGATGGGGTGGATTCGGACCTAGATCTGACCAAAATCCGATGATTATATGGATTTTGGATCGAAAATGGATTTGACTATTTATAAATGGATCAGATATGGATATTACCTTTTGGATCCGAATCCCCCTTTTGATGGGGTGGATTTGGATCTAGATCCAACCAAAATCCAATGATTATATGAATTTTGGATAAAAAATGGATCGGATATGAATATTACCTTCCCCCCATACTATGGTAGAGTGTGATGGATGATACGCAGGAATTTAAAAATTACTTAGAAATTGGTTACATGGCACACAAGCAATTCGAATTAAAGTCGTTGTAAGTTGTGGGACCCAGTATGGATGTATCATGAACCAAGTAATATGCGTATTCGATTTTCGAAATATCAGATTGGTGAAAGCTCACTGGACAATTAAAAAAAATCCAATGGTCCTATTTCAACGAACAAATGATCTAAAATCAATGGTTGGTATTACTAAACCAATCTAATTTTGAGATGGTAACTTAGTTACATTGGTTTCTACAATTTAAACGGTTTAACCTGAGTTTTTATTTGTCACATGCACGATTCCTGCATGCATGTATATCAAGCCTGATATTCTTCCAGAATATCAAATAACTCCCCTGGATAAGAATCATAAGATAAGATAGTAGTCGCTTGTAATAATTGAAGTAAGACGAGTGTCCGTGGGCTTCGTTTTCTAAAACTAGGGAAAATTCGTTGGTTACATTAACGAGCTACTTCATACACTGGCAGAGTGGGATGGTTGATACACAGGACCTCAGGAATTATAATGCAGAATCCAGTAACTTAAAATATATCATCCAATTTATTGGGTCCATTGTAGATAGGTCATCATCCAAAAGTCAGATTGATTTAACAATCCAAACCTCTGATTCAACTACTGTTGCCAATTTTTCATATTAACCGTATAATAAATTTCCCCTGGTTAGCTAATCATTGGTGTCGTGTGTCAACCATCATGCTTTGCCAAAATAATAACCGACAGAGGCTGCTACCGAATATGAAGTGTGGTGGTAGGGAGATTGTGCAATAAATTTAAAAATTGTGTTTTATGGTGGGAAGACAATCCCTACTGTGTGGTCCAATTGAGATTTGGTCATGTCTCAATTTTTTAGAGCATTACACTAAAATGAGCTGACAAAACGAATGTATGGCATGGATATAGAACACATACATTGAGGTAGGGCCCATGGTGAGAGCTTCACCCACTAAGTTGTTACGTACCCTACCTGTGAATCATGCCGTGCACGAGCCATATAGATTTGAACCTATTGTGCAGCCTTCTTAATAATTGCGAACCCTGGTAGGGAGATTGTGCAGCAAATTTAATAATTGTGTTTAATGGTGGGGATTAAGTCAATCCCTATTTAAGATTTGAACCAGCTTGCTTCTACTTTATGCTCATCTTTTGGACCATTGCCCTAAATTGAGCTAGCAAAATGAATGGATGGCAAGGATATACAACACATACATTTAGGTGGGCTCCGCAGTCAAGGCCTCGCCCACTAAGCAGTTACCCTGCCTGTAGGCCATATAGTTTGCAGGCTATATAGAGGGTGGTGGTAGGTACTAGTGCACTTTTCTGTATCATAGTAATGCACTTTATTTGTCAATTATGTGTGTCCATGTATTATAAAATCAGTTGAGCCTTTACAAGCTGAATACTAAAGATTCAAGTGGACCAAAAGTATCAAGGAATAAGAACAAGTAAATGAGATGCCTTGGTAACCCAAACCCCTTGAACCAAGATATCAAAATCCTCTTAGATGACTTGGACTAACTAAGAAAACCCTTAATCATCCTTATTAGCCTTAGATCGTATAAAAAACATGATAAATTAGGTTAATAAAAGAGGTGAAAGCTGTTATAATCAGATCAGCCCAAACAATAGTTTTTTTTATAGGTCTTCGATATATCGGTGCCTAGTTTTGATAGGTATTCGATAGATCGAAATATATCTACCAATTTTACGACTCTCTGGATAGTTTCTTCAATCAATCGAATTGGTGATTTCGATATATTAAAACTATTTTCGATATATCAAAATTGATGTTTCAATATATCGAAACTATTTTCAATATATTGGGAATTTTGTCTCGCAACTTGTTGATTCTCATGACAGATTCTCCAATATATAGAACATACCATTTCGATATATCGAAGATCACTCTAATCAATCGAAATGACTTTTCGATATATGGAAGTGATGTAAGCTTTCTATATAGTGGGCCGACTGATCAATGGTCCAGATTTGAATACAGATGCAGATTCATGTATGGACTAATCAGTGGACCCCACTACAGTCGTGATCTACAGAATCAAGAGGGGTTGCGCGTCTACACTACTTGTGGCAGTATTGTAGTTGAACATGGATTTCTGATAGCCAAATTCGTGTGGAGCAAGGGTGGCAGTGTTTTGGTGGGTTTCAAACACTGCCACACCCACTACAAACCCTATTTAAAGGGTGCTGGGTCCCCAATCCGGGATTACACTGAAAACAACCCCCATCTAAGGTTTTCTCTACAGCAATCCCAGGAGAGGAAGATCCAGATCTCTAATTCGAGATGGCCCACCAGACAGGTATGTCTTTATTCCAGTTATTCGATCTCTATATCTGATGCACAGCAAGGTCCTATGTATTCCGCAATATCTATAGATTTCTTACAGTTGGTATCAGAGCCTACTGTGCATTGGGTATGGTGGATCTGTTCAGATCATAGAATTTGTTCAGGAATCCTCATAGTCAGATCTGAGATGTATTTTCATGGAAAGACAGTCTCAGATCTGGGCCATCGATTTTAATAGAATTTTCTGAAGCCGTAACCACTGGACACCTAAATCGATGACCAGTGGATAGCCATTGCAAGGGAAGATAATTCAAGTTGAGATTGTTGTGGCCATATGGCCTTATTGTTGAAGAAACAGAGGATTCTACAAGAATCATTCAGATTAAAAAAAAAAAAAAAAAGGTTTGGTACCTTCGTATCAGCAACTGAAGGTTACCCTATAGACAGCTGATCATCTTCAATCTGGTAGTTGAAGATGCTGATTGCTCTATGGACACATCATCTGCCATTGTAGTAGAAGATTGCTACGGCCGTTTGTAACGGCCTTATGATGTACGATGCCAATCAGAGATGTGGTAGAGAACTGGGTCCTTCAAACCCTAAAGGCACTATGTCGCTGGAATCAGGCAGGGCCGATGCCGATCAGAGATGTGCCGATGCCGATAGTGATGATTGATGCAACTTGGCCATTGAATCCATTGAGATGATATGGCTGTTCCTCGCCGGAAAAACAGAACACATGGTCGCCGTCTCCGTCTCCTGAACTGTGAATCACCAAAGCCGCAATGGCACCCATAGCCGTTGCAGCCTTACCGTCCGGCGAGACTGCCATGGTTGCAGCCGGCATTGAGAGCGGCTCATCATCGCATGGTGGCTGGCTGAGGAGAGGGAGGCTGGAGGCAGCGACAGGGATTTTTTTCTCTTTTTACCTCTTTCGTTTTCCAACCCTAGGTGCCCTTTTTGTGTTTGGGCGTGAATAGGGCAGCAACCAAGAGTGGGCCCTCTCTGCTGGCTACCGAATGGGCTTGTTCGTTGGCTTGCCCCATGGGCCTACACACTTCAGTTTCTCACAGTTGCTGAACTGTCCATTCTTAATTATCCATTTGAGAAGATTATCTATATAGCCCCATTTTTGGGCCAAATCTATGGGCCTGATTTTAGCATGCTTTGGCCAAATTTATGGGCCAGATTTTTAGTATATTTTGGGCCAGATTTGTGGGCCTGATTTTAGCATGCTTTAACCAAATTTATGGGTCAGATTTTTAGTATATTTTGGGCCAGATTTGTGGGCCTGATTTTAGCATGCTTTAGCCAAATTTATAGGCCAGATTTTTAATATATTTTGGGCCAAATTTGTGGGCCTGATTTTAGCATGCTTTGGCCAAATTTATAGGCCAGATTTTTTGTATTTTTTTTAGCCTATGGAAGCTGACATTTATAGTCCCTGGTTTAGGTTATTAAGCATTATGATAAACACTACTTCAGGCCTGTTGGATGACCATTAAAAGTTTTAAAGGCTTGTTTATGGACTTTATTCTTAGATCTGGACTATCTATTTTAATGAGTGTATAATCTGGCTCATTTACTAGATGGATGATTTAGCATTTGAATTTTTCATCATGTGGACCTTAAGTATTAGATTTGAACCATCCATTTTATGGACTTTAATGTGAGAATCTGATTGTCTACCTAAATTAGATTCAATATTCCATCTGGAACATCCATCCTGTGAATGATTAAGTGCTAGACCTGGAATGCTCATTGTGATGTTCAGATCATATAGAGTCTTAATCTGACTTAGTTGTGGGCATATAACCCATACTCTAGGGCTGACTTGATCCATTGGTTTAAAAGGAAATGGGTGAATGAAACTTACTTAAGTGTTGGTTTCTTTTCAGTTTCACCATATTTAAATGATCAAAGCCAACTACTAATAAAGCCAAATCGGACTATTTTTGGATTGATCCGTTGAGGGCAGGATTAAAGCGTAATCCTAAGTCTAAATTTGGTGGGATTGGATCTGATTGTGTTAGCCACCACAGTGACCTTAATTAGTGAAGATTTTCACAATTCTAGACTTGTAATATTGGGTTTAAAGGAGTGCATACAGTTGTGTTTGTTCCCCATGCAGATGGTGACGAAAACACAGACGTTCACCATTTTAGTAGGGATATGAACACATGATTGCAGTCCTGAGTCGAAAATCATGGAGTTGGATCTGGTAGTGTTAGCCACCACAGTGACCACTATCAGTGAAGATTTGCACGAATTCAGACTTCTAATGTTGGGATTAAGTTAAAGGATTGCATAAAGTTACGTTCACGTCCAATGCAGACGGTGACGAAAACACAAACGATCACCACTTTAGTAAGGACATGAACACATGCAGACGGTGACGAAAACACAGACGATCACCGTTAGATTCTAGTTCAAGAGAACCATCTGCATGTTATGACTTCCACCCACAGGTGTAGTCATGATGATGTGGCCGATTCTCGCCAGGATTGATTATTTAGGCCCACATTCATCCTGGATAATTCAATTGAAGGCCCTCAATCAATTGAATGTTTATTCGCCT
The DNA here is from genome assembly GCA_003013855.2 of Liriodendron chinense. Classification (NCBI taxonomy): domain Eukaryota; kingdom Viridiplantae; phylum Streptophyta; class Magnoliopsida; order Magnoliales; family Magnoliaceae; genus Liriodendron; species Liriodendron chinense. Next base: position 77,976 of record PVNU02003225.1, read on the forward strand.
GAAACTTCATAATATAAAGTCTAATGTGAGTTTATTTTTCAGTTAACATTCCAAACAGCTATAATACAGTCCCCCTTTTGACCGGCTCCAACTACAACACATGGAAGGAGTCCATTGAGATTGTCCTGGGGTGTATGAAGTTGGACATTGCCCTGAGAGAGCCAGAACCTCCCAAGCCTGCATCTGAAAGCAAAGAAGAGGAAAAAGCTCATTATAAGGCTTGGACAGAGTCCAATATAATGTGCCTCAAAATCATGAAGTACGCGATTTTAGAGGCCATGAAGGGTGCCATGCCTAATACAGATAAGGCCAAAGACTTTCTGACCGAGATAGGCAAGCGTTTCACGAAATCAGAAAAGGCTGAACTATGTTCATTACTCAGCAAACTGATCCGTGCAACCTATAACGGTAAAGGAAACATAAGGGAATTCATTATAGAACAGATCCAAGTAGTATCCAAGATACGCAACTTAGGACTGAAATTTGATGATAATCAGCTTGTCTATCTGATCATGATCTCCCTGCCTCCTCAATACAGTACGTTCCAGGTAAATTTCAACACTATTAAGGACAAATGGACGTTGGACGAACTGATTTCTCAGTGCGTCCAAGAGGAGGAAAGGTTGGCTAAGCAAGGCATCGTACATAATGTAAATTTCGTAACCACAGGATAAGGGAGAAAATGGAAGAATAAGAAAGGGAAGCATAATTCAGAAAAGGGTTCTTCGGATCCTACAGGTGGCAATCAGCCACAATCTAAAGGCAAAGCAAAGAAGAAAAGACGGGGTCCTGATGATGGATGCTTCTTCTGCAATAAGCTAGGACATCAGAAAAAGGACTGCGAAGGCCTTAAAGCATGGTTGATAAAGAAAGGTAATCATCATGATCTTGTTTGTTTTGAAAGCAATCTAACTGAAGTATCTACAGATTCCTGATGGATAGACTATAGCACTTCTATTCACATATGCACTTCCATGCAGGATATACTACAGAGCCGAATGCCAACTGACACGGAGCAATCAGTGTGCGTTGGCAATAGGCGTAAAAGTGAACGTTGCGGTAGTAGGAGTCTACAGACTTAGATTAGCAAATGGCCATTATTAGACCAAGTAGATATTTTTATGTGCCTTTTATAAGGCGAAATTTAATTTTTTAATTTCCTTTTTCAGTTAAATATGGATGCCCTTTTAAATTTAAGAATGAAAGTTTTAATATTTACTTTGGTTTGAATTTAGTTGGCCATAATTATTTTTGAATGAGCTATATCAGTTGAACCTACATACCGCAAATGTTCTAAAAAAAAAACCTACAGCATAATAGAGCAGGAATAAAGAGAATAAAGAGGAATGAAGTTTTTTTCATTTTATGGCATAGGCAATTAGGCCATATCTCTTGTGAGATAATGGAAAGGCTTGTGCGGGATGGAATACTTCAATCCTTGGATTTCTCTTATTTTAAAGATTGTACAGATTGCATAAAGAGAAAACAGACTAGAATCAGGAAAAATGAACCAATCAGAAATGTAGTACTACTAGAAGTGATATATACAGATATTTGTGGTCCATTCCCTATAGTCTCATGGAGTGAACACAAATAATTTATTACTTTTATAAACGTCTACTTTCAATACAGATCCATGAACCTAATAAATGAGAAATCAGATTCTTCCTTTTTTTTATACTTTCTTTATCATAGGCATCGAGATTCATAAGAATAGATCTCGAAGACTGCTTGATTTGTCACAGAGATCTTACATTGGTAGGATACTCGAGCGATTTGGCATGCAAAGTTGTTTTCATGCTTGATGACCTATAACTAAAGGTGACAAGTTCAGAAGTTTTTTCAGTGCCTCAAGAATGATTTAGAAAAGCATCGCATAAAGTAAATCCGTATGCGTCAGCAGTGGGAGTATAATGTATGCTCAGTTCTGTACGCGTCCGGATATTACTTTTATAGTTTGGAATATTGGGCAGGTAACTGCAGAAAGCGTTGCGCTGCCTGCAATGGACGAAAGACTTTAAACTCACCTACAGAAAGTCGTCCATCTGGATTTGGTCGATTATTCAGACGCAGATTATGCTGGCTGTGTCAACACAAGAAAGTCCACGTCTGGTTACATTTCTTTCTTATAAGTGGAGGAACTGTGTCTTGAAAAAGTGTATAACAATCCACCACAGCTTCATTCACTATAAAGGCAGAATTTGTCGCATGTCACGAAGCTACAAATCAGGCGGTGTGGCTACAATGTTTTCTCATTGGTTTATGGGTCTTGGAGCATATCCCAAAACCTATGAGAATATTTTTTGTGACAGTTCAGTTGCGATACATTTCTCGTGCAATAGCGAGCACTCATCAAGGTCGAGGCATATCGACGTAAAGTATCATATTGTAAATGATAGAGTGCGGGATCATCAAGTGTCTATTAAGCTTTATCGATACTAAAGAGATCATAACTGATCCTTTCACTAAAGGGCTTCCTGTGGAGCCATTTCAGGAGTATGTAGTGTCTATGGGAGTCATGACCTCGTAGATACATTCAGTTAGTGGGAGTTTTCAGATTCAGTATAGATCTATTTTGTTCAGACACTCGTGGAGATCTCATTTACTTTGATGATTCCATCTTTTGGTTTATACTATTTCTCTCATTTGGTATGCACAATGTATTTTGAGAATAGTAGAATTTCAGTATTGTCTCATTGGAGACATCTTAAGAAAGCTCCTAGGACCTCTTGAAGGTAGGCACTTTCAATCACACTTGAGTGTAACCTTCATACCACACGACTATGTTTACAATCTATGTCATTAAGATTGATGATACTAGTGACCGTGATTCGTCTCACTTCACCTCAATTAATGTTGTGTAGACTACCACGATCCAGTGTTAGTAGTCTTGATGGACTAGATTGGAAAAGACGTTGTCCACAGAATCTGACATATTGGTTGACCACTTAAGTATAATTAAAATCTGTGACATTGAACAGTATGCCCAAGTGGGAGAATGTAAGTTTTCTATATAGTGGGCCAACTGATCAATGGTCCAGATTTGAATACAGATGCAGATTCATGTATGGATTGATCAGTGGACCCCACTACAGTCGTGATCTACAGAATTAAGAGGAGTTGCGCGTCTACACTGCTTGTGGCAGTATTGTAGTTGAACATGGATTTCTGATAGCCAAATTCATGTGGAGCAAGGGTGGCAGTGTTTTGGTGGGTTTCAAACATTGCCACACCCACTACAAACCCTATTTAAAGGGTGCTGGGTCCCCAATCCGGGATTACACTGAAAACAACCCCCATCTAAGGTTTTCTCTACAGCAATCCCAGGAGAGGAAGATCCAGATCTCTAATTCGAGATGGCCCACCAGACAGGTATGTCTTTATTCCAGTTATTCGATCTCCATATCTGATGCACAGCAAGGTCCTATGTATTTCGCAATATCTATAGATTTCTTACAAGTGACAGTTTTCTGTTAATTTTATAACCGTTGGAGATTTTTCTATAAATACGAGTGATGTTGTTTTTTAGTATAAGAGAAGGATTTTGAGGAGTTTGAAACCACCATCATTAGAGACCATTAGAGGCTTAAATCCTAACCCTAGCAAGTCATCTTCTTTGTGATTCATCATAAGAATGGAGCATTCCAAGCTCATAAAGAAGATGCACTTGTCCCTCTTTGATCTTTAGAGTTTGGACCGATCTAAATAGTTATATTCTTATTTAAACTCTATGATAAGATCGTTGTAGGTGAGATTCTCTAAGAAACTCATTCTCATTAGTTGTAGAAATCTCAAACCTACATTCATCACCTTGGTCATCTCAAGAAGATCAAATGCAAGACGATTGATCATTAGAGCTGGGACATTGACAAAGCATCGACAACAACATCGAGTAAGCACAAGGGGAGCTATTTGAAGCATAGGAGAGAAAATATCAAGCAACCCGAAGCAACGCATCAACATGGCTAAAATCAGACAAGTAAGGTTGTCAATTTATGTTGAGTTCATCAACTCTATTTGCGGTGGGAATTGAGTGTAGAGCTTGCTTGTCAAACTCGATCTAAGTTCGTTTATCAATCATTGGCTTGTTAATTGAGCATAAGAGTCTAAGGACGTTTGTCGTTTATTGGCTTGTTTGTTGAGCCTAAATTTCAAAGTCGTTTGGCAATCCTTAGCATGTTTGTCGGGCCTAAATTCTAGGGTCATTTTGCGATCCTTGGCACATTTATTGGGCCTAAATTTCAAGGTCGTTTGGTGATCCTTGGCACATTTTTCGAGTTTAAATAAGTCTCCAAGGGGAGCCACCAACATAGGTGTAAACATGTACGTTGGGAGGAACTTGTAAACTCTCCAGTTGGGTGGAATCGAGTTACAACACCTACATCGGACTTGTGTCACATTCCGATTTTCCCTTTTTATGGCCTATCACTACGCCAAAATCGCAAAAACACGCAAGTCCGTCGCATGGTCACACTTTCTTTTGGCATTCGTTAGTCCGTCGTTTAGGTACGATGGATAAGTCCGTTGTTCTATAAACGACGGTTCATATCCGTCGAAATACCCAAAGAACTGCATTCCGACGGATTCGCTGTAAAATATCGACGGCTTTGGACCGTCGTTAATTGTAGAAAAGGGACTTCAAAATTCTTCGTCGAATTCCATTGGGATATTAGAGACGGATTTGGTCCGTCGTTAATTTTGTATCATTCAATAAAAAAAATCAGCCTAAATTTGTGGCATTTTGAATTTCTTGCACCTGATATCAAAAGGCATTTCTATCAAAACGGTGAAACAATAGAAACTAAATCAATACATCAATTCAGACTAAACCAATTAAATGAAACAGTGTTTTAGTCACACTTCCAACATTTCTTAGTTAAAGAGTAAAAACTAGTTCAATACAACTTAAAAAGGCTATATAAAGAAAAAGTGATGGTTGTACATAAAATTTGTAGTTGCATGAGGCTCATGAGATAAGATGATTTATATCCTTATCATATGACCGAGGAATTTTGTTTCACAGCTCACATTGTAACTACTTGGGCATGATGGGAGGTCAACATGCATTTTAACCATTTTTATATCACGGTTTCGTAGTTCATACCTTAACAGCATCCATGAGTGCATTAACTGGTTCGTGCTCATGAGCCAATGCCTTCTTGAAATGTTGTAGTGATCCTTGCGGGAGCTAACAATGAATCCCTACAAAGGATAGAAATGCATATGAATCAAATTGTTACGAAAATAGGAAACTGCAACAGAATAGAAAAGCCAGTCACAGCTTTGAGAAGTAAGTGATTTGCTTCTCAGATTTCTACTACCTTCCACAAGCTAAATCTTCTTGCAGGTCTCTTCAAATGGAGCTTTTGTCTGCAACAAATATCAAATGTAATCTCTTACTTTAATGTGGCTCTATGATAGAAGAGAATGTGATACAAGAATGCCAAAGAGAAGACATAACAAGATGCCAATAGACCTGATACCTGTTTTCAAATCTCAAGAGCAATGAGTTCTGCTATATTTTATGGTATTAATGTAAAATGAGAATCAATAAATGGGGGAAAAGGGATTTTTTCTGAGGAAAAGAAAAGAAACAACAAAAGCCCATCACTGATACCTACAAATAAAAGAAAATGTAGGTGTAAATAGTGGGACCCACTAATAATTGCATTATTATAATATTTGCCTACAAGTAAACAATGATTGAACTTCATGAAAGATAAAAGATCCTTGTTTAAAAGGACTCTGAGTTTAACACCCAAACCCAATACTTCGATGGTGCTCATAGGGGCACCCCAGGCCTTTTGATATTGTGGGAGTTATTCCTGACAACAGCAATACTACTCTTGTGGTGTTCTTGGGACGATATCAAAGATTCCGACTATGCTGAAGCAATGGCTCTTCTTCAAGTGCAAAGTTGCTATGGAGTTCGTGGAAGGGACGGTTATCTTTGAAGGCAATTCCTGCAACACTTTTGGGTAAAATCAAACGTTTAAGATCAAATGCTAGATAGAATTCTGTCTATGGTCCATCCTTAAAATAAGGCCAAGTATCAGAATAAATAGTGATCTTAGAGTATGACTTGCATGGAGAGAGAACTAATTTGATTAGAGAACTCTACTAAAAATAACAGAGAAGAAAAAAAATTCCATTTTCAGTGGATATGACTACAAACATCAAGCATATATTCACTATTCCAACAAGATCATCCATAGGCACCAAATGCATGAAGCTGATTGTCATTTTAAGAAAGGATTGTTGCAAAAGAAAATCCCATGCCATTTCTTAAGGAAAAGTCCCAATGGATTGACTAGAAACCTTAGTGCATAGTACATATTGTTCATGAAGCAGAGGTTGCAAGTTTAACCCATGTTTACCCACTTATACATGGAAACATTGAGTACATGCGCATACATATGTTGGTACTTCCAAAGTATTTGTCATTTCAAGCATGGCAAGAAAAATGCTAAAGTGTGTAGTTTTTTTTTTTTTTTGGCCTTTGGCCTAATAAATTCATCATTTGTGAAAAAAAAAACTAAAAAAAAAAAAAAAGAAAAAAAAGAAAAAAAAAAGGAAAAAAGAAAGAAAGAAAAATGTTGAGGTGAAAGTTGTCCAGACTTACACTTAAAGCACATAACATGTCAATGTTGAAGCACCATCTTGTGGTTGCTGAGGTTTTCATGACAAATCAGGCAAGCCTCATCATCAGATTTACTTGTGCATTCAACTGATGTAGGGTTAGAAGCAGCAACGAAGTTGGTTGTTTCTTGAGGCACAAATGAAACACTAGGGCCATCAACTTTAGTTTTATGGTTAGAACCAATCCCTTGAACAATTTTCCTATACATCAAGTACTAGGAGTAATAAGAATCTTAATGTTTGAGAAGATCAAAGAACAATAGAAACACTATACCCAGATAAAGATAGAAATGACAACTACGGTTAACTATTATCACAAAAACTATGTAAGGTGTGTTTGGGCTTGCAAAGTTACATTACACTAGTCTGAAGGGTCTAAAAGTAATCCAGCAAATTCAAACCAGCAAGGGTAGAGTTGAGTGCATACAATTTGACAGAGGGTGACCTCAATAAGCTGAAATATGGCCTGTCTAGCATGCCTTTAAATTCCATACCCAAGACAGATTTTACTAAGCCAACACACCTGCCGCTGACACTCCATGTCATCTACATGGTGGGGACCCACCTAATGCACAACTTGGATACAAAGAGTCAAGTTTGCATGAAGTAACTTCACAAGCAAATAGGCAAGAATTTTTTTTATTGGAAGTTCAGATCTTATGAAGCTGCCCTTTGATGCATGATAATTTGTAACTGAAAGAGTAGAAGACCTTGTTCACATGCATTTCTATATTAAGGAAATACCAAGCTTTTGTGTTATCTTACCACATGTTTGTAACTTGTGTTACACAATCAATTGAAATAACCAAAACAATAGAAGAATGTCTTATCTTACCACAAAAATCCAAGAAAAAGCCAAGGACAACAAGACAAAATGAAGGGATTATCCAGTCTGAGAAACTATCATGAAAATAAGATTGTGGTTAAAGAATAATTTTCTTTAATTACCTTCATGTAGTTGATGCTCAGACCAGCAAACAACTATCTCCATCCTTACATACGGACAATGATGGTGAGCCCTTGCATCGCGCTTCTGAATTTGGGATCACCTTGTTGAATTGATGACTGCATACTCTGAACCTGAAATAAAATTCAAAGTACACCAGAAGAAGAACAAAGGTATGGATGTACCAGCAATGTTTGATATAACATTGAAAAGCAAAATGTTAGGTACAAATCAATATTGGCAGTGGACAGGATCTGAAAGTCTAAGAGGTCCACCAATTGGATCAATAGACAATGTCCCCACTTGCATGAACTGGAAGTTCAAGAATTACTAATCCTGACTCATTGGGGCCAATATTTCTTCCACAAATACATTATCATAAAAAATCAAATCACATCATATTTGAATATGACTAACAAAATACACTTCACTTTTATCTTTCTAAAACAAATATTAGCACCATTCTATCAAAAAATTGAAAAAAAAGACTGAAAAGAAAATTACCTTTATTGACTTGTAATAGCCCAAAACACAATCTTCCCCGCACTTCCAACACCAATTCTGTCAGCCTACCTCCTTTATTTGCCCTTGTCCCGTAGTGTCTATTGTGTAACACAGTGAGCAATATAAAACTGAAAATTTTACAAGAGAAAAACAGAGCCATCATTTACCATATCAACCTGACAAGACTAATTTTCAACAAGAAAAGAACATGAACATTTTTCCTATAAAACCTAATAGCTGACATTTGTTGTCATTTGCTAATGAGAAAATGATCTAAAATGAGCAAACTTACTCAGTCCAAAGAAAATGATCTAAAATGAAAGAACAAAAAGGCCATAAGTTTATAATTAGTGATAGTTATCATTTGCTACAAGGAGTTTTTTTATAGCGTTTATGGCTAATGGACAAAAGAGAAAATAAGCAAGCATCAGGGAAATCTAAAGCAAAATGTGAATACCACACATGCACATTAAAGGTTGTAACTTATCTGCTAGGTGGACAATAAGTTCTTTTTCCTAGGTGGACAGTAATTATGTTCCAATCGATTAGACTTGAGGCCTCTATTTTAAATATTATTAATAATTAAGTTATTAAATACCAAGTGGACTCAAGTATACTCAGTTGATTCTTCAAGTGAACCCAACACAACACAACCTGAGTAGCAAGACCTAATCTTTGGAATATAGGTCCTCTACATGGCAGAGAGTCCACCAGATGTATCGGTGGGATGCCCTACTGACCACACATGCAAGTGCGTGCACTTAACATAACTAAAAAATTGTTCGCTGATTGCCCAACATTGGTTTCATTACACAAGTTAAAAAATACAAAAGGTCATTCTAGTCAATTACATGACCATAAACTCATGGTTGGTTAGTGGCACTTTTGGAAGCGAACGAGCATTTTGGTCATTACATAACCATAAACCTCCATCTAAGTGATAGTCAAAGCGACGCTCAATTTTCCCCAAGGCATCATTGTTTTTCTTCTTCAGTATCAACATTCATGCAACTCTCTATTTGCAACAAATACCTCATCAAGTAACCTATTCCAATTCCTAAATCTTTCTTCTCCAATCTTACTCCATGAATCCCTCGAATGCAGCAAAGCTGCATCCCTGGTGATAAAAAGACCAAGTTTCTTCCAAGCAAATGATCAAAGGCAGACAAATAGACGTTATGCAGCCCACCTCAATATTTCTCACATGAAACCTGAAAGAAACACCTCGTCCAAAACAACTGACTTCACCCTATTTGCAAATCAAACGACATCATTCATACACCTTACAAGCTCTCATAAAGAATTTTTTAAGACATGCTTAAGGTTAAAGAGATTCAAAGCCAAACTACAAGGATCAAGCAATGATGCTGACTATGATAAGAAACACGAGTGAAGATGAAATGAAGGCTGAAGATATTTGATAAGATCAGATTCTCCTAAAACCCATCTCTGAAATTGAGTTGACAACTGGTTGTGATTTCATTAGTCAAAACTTTCAAAAATGATGCTCAACATGCATTCTCGAAAAAGAAAAATGCTAAATAGCTTACAATTGTTTGTTGTATAGATAGAAGATGATGAAAATAAAGAACCCTGCCATCTGCAATGCAATCATCGATGGATAATTATATGTTAGAGAGAAGTTAAAAAACAGGCTGAGAAATTAAAAAAAAAAAAAAAAAAAAAAAACCAAATCTACAGCCCAAGGTCTTATATCCAGGAACCTCCCAAGAAGTACCAGCACACGAGCTCGTCTGAAGCATTTCTTCAAACAACTAACATACAGATGTTGGAGGCCATGGACAGCAATAGATATAACTGCCGCTTCCATGGCTGTTGCCCAAATTACAGCCATCGAAAGGGGAAGTGAGAAAGACAGAGATGAAGGGAGAAAGATCGAGAGAGCACCTTCGATTCTCTCCTTTCTTCTATTTTCGTCAACTGTTGGAGAGAGATCAACGAAGGGACAGCGCGGCGAAGAGAATGAGGGATAGAGAGATCGAGAGATAGGCAAATTCAGTTAACTGAAGATGTGAAAACCCACGATTTTCGAAAAATGCAAACCCTAATCTTAGGATTTATAGAGCGGAAGAAAGAAAATAAAAAAGGAAAAGAGAGAGGAGGGTTTGGGGTGATGGAGAGAGAGAAAGGGCTTCTGGACATTTGCCCTAAGGTTCGGGCGGGGTAGCCGATTTGGGGATTTTGGTTTCCCTCCATCCACGCTGCCACTAGCCAGGTGGCTAATGGTCCGTGCTCTGTGGACCCCACCATGATGCATGTGTTTTATCTGCACCGTCCATACATTCTTCAAGATCATTTTACGACTTGATCCCAAAAATGATGCAGATCTAAATCTCAGGTGGACCACATTATAGGAAAACAGTAATGATTGAATGTCCACCATTAAAATCCTCCTAGGGCCCACTGTAATGTTTATTTGACATCCAAATTGTTGATTAGGTCATACAAACCTGGATGAAGGGAAAGGGAATATCAAGTTGATCCAAAACTTCTGTGCCCCCAACAAGTTTTTAATGGTGAACGTTCAATCAACATTGTTTACTGTGACGTGGTCCACTTGAGATTTGGATCTTCCTCATTTTTGGTCTCATATTTTAAAATGATCTAAAAAACGAATGGACGGTATGGATGATACACATATATGATTGTGGGGGTTACTGAGACTCGCCAATTGCGTCCATCTAGAATGAGGAGCAGATTAGCTATTATTTGGTAAACTCCTTAGTGGGTGTTACCTTAACTGTGTAGGGCCACCTTGATATATTTTTTGTATATCCACACTGTCCATGTGTTTTTCCATCTTATTTTAGAAAGTGATCCAAAAAATTGTGCATATCCAAATTAAAAGTAGGCCATACAAATAAAAAAAAAAGTGATTAATAACCATTAAAAACTTTTAGCGGGCCACCAAAGTTTTGGATCAACCTGATCTTTTTAATTTCCCTTCATCCATAACTTCTTGGCATTATTAATAGGTTGGATTGCAAATGAACATTAATAAAACCTTTCGATGGGCCATTTGGAATTTTTAATAGTAAGGCACTCAATCACCACTGTTTCTTGTGATGTGGTCCACCTAAAATTTGGATTTACACACTTTTTGTTATACCATCCTAAAATGAGATGGAGAAACAGATGGATGGCATGGATATAAAACACATCATCAAGGTGGACCACAAAAGTTTTGGATCAATCTCATCTTTCTAATTTCCCTTCATCCTGATCTTATTAACATTATAACAGTTTGCATGGATTGCAAATAAACATTGCTAAAACCTTATCATGGGCCATTTCGAATTTTTAATGGTGGGACACTCAATTACCACTATTTCCTATGGTGTGATTCACCTTAGATATGGATCTACACAATTTTTGTTACACTATCCTAAAATGGGTTGGAGAAACAGATGGACGGCATGGCTATCAAACACATCATCAAGGTGGGCTGCACAGTATGGGTAATACCGTACTAAGCTCCTAATCTAATTTTTTTTCTTCGAAATATCAATTCTTTTCAAGCTTCTCGATTGTTTTCAAAATCTATTTTTTTTTCAAATTTATCAATTTTATTCAAACTTCTCAATTTTTTTTTCATAATGCTATTTTTTTTTTTTTTTTATTCTTACAATGTCAATTTCTTTTAAAATCTTCAATTTTTTAAATCTCAATTTATTTTCACAAACTTGATTTTTTACCAAATATGGATTTTTCTCAAACATTGTTAATTTTTTTCAAACTTTTCAATTTTATTGTTCAAAATCACAATTTTTATTCAATTTCTCAATTTTTAGCATTCAAAGTGTCAATATTTTTCCAAAATCTCTCTTCTTCTCTTTTTTTTTTTTGAACTTATGAATTTTTTCAAAATTCAAAATCTCAATTTATTTTTAAAAATCACAAATTTTTTTTTCAAAATCTATTCTTTTTTCAAATTTATAAATTTTATTCACACTTATCAATTTTTTTCAAAATGCCAACTTTTTTAAGAATGTCAATTTCATTCGAAATTTCAGTTCTTTTTTAAATTATGATTTTGTTTTTAAAATCTCTTTTTTTTTTAAATATCAATTTTTCTTAAACATTATTAATTTTTATTACAAAAATTTTCAAACTTATAAATTTTATTCAAACTTCTCAATTTATTTTTTTTAAATCACAATTTTTTTAATCTTCTCAATTTTCGTTTTCAAAATGTCAATTTTGTTCAAAAACTCTTTTTTTTTTCTTTTTTTATCAAATTTCTCCATTTTTTCGAAATACAAAATCTTAATTTCTTTTTAAAAATAATAATTTTCTTTTTCAAACTTCTAAATTTTTTTTTTTAAGAATGATAATTTCTTTCAAAATTTCAATTCTTTTTTAAATCTTGATTATTTTCAAAATCTCGGTTTATTCTAAATCTCAATTTTCTTAAACATTATTATTTTTTATTACAATTTTTTTTTCAAACTTCACATTTTTTTTAAAATGCGATTTTCTTGTACTTTTCAATTTTCATTTTTAAAATGTCAATTTTTTTTCTCAAAATCTCTTTTTCTTATTAAATTTCTCAATTCTTTTCAAAATACAAAATCTCAATTTCTTTCTAAAAATCATAATCTTTTTTCAAAATCTATTATTTTCAAACTTACAAATTTTATTCAAACTTTTCAATTTTGTTTCAAAATGGCAATTTCTTTCAAAATTTTAGTTCTTTTTTTAAATCTTGATTATTTTCAAAATCACTCTTCTGAATCTCAATTTTTCTTAAACATCATTAATTTTTGTTAAACTCCTCAACTTTTCTTTTCAAAATCAATTTTTTTAAAACTAACAATAATTGTAATGAAGCTTTAGTGTATTAGATTTACGACGGACCATATCCGTCTCTAAATCAAGAAAGTCCGTCGACAATAACCAGGGCCCGTTATGGTGGGACAAAATTCTACGACGAATTAGATTCGTCGTACATTTTACGACGGATCGAATTCGTCGTTAATTTACTCCAATCGACGGATATCGGTCCGTCGTAAAATTTCGTCTAATTAAACCCACCAAAGCATGTTAACGACGGACTGTTTCTATATTTACGACGGATATAGGCCTATACGTGCGACGAACCAAATCCGTCGTTAAACCAGGAGGTTTTGTGTCGTTTTTTTGCTGTTTTGGCGTAGTGTATTTCGCTACACCTCGCAGCACTATTACTCTATTAGCACAATAGGGACCATTTTATGGCCTGTTTGCCCTGGATTAGAAAAAATGTGGCCCATCCCAAACATAGGTGAGCCACACAATAGGGACCAAATGGAATGAGGACACAATTGGTATTTTTGAGGGGTATGGGCATATATGTGGTGAAATCCATGATGTATGTGTTATATCTATGTTGTATATTTATTTTTTCAAATCATTATAAGGAATGGGTAAAAAAATGAGGCAGACCCAAGACCCAGAGCTCAAATGGACCACACCACAAAAAGCTTGAGAATAATGATGCTCTATGTCAAAATCCTCCTAGAACCCACCAAGATGTCTATTTGCCACCAAATATATTCATAAGGTCACACAGAAATGAATGAATGGAAAAAAAAAAATCAGCTTGAAAAACTAACGGGGCCCCTAAGAAGTTTTCAATGGCAAGCATTCAATCTCTATTATTTTTTGTGATATGGTCTACTTGAGATTTGGAGCTGTCTCATTTTTTGGCTTATTATCTATAATGATCTAAAGTAATGGATGGAAGATATGGATCTAACACATACATCATGGTTCTGGATTTCTCACAGGCATTTTGGTGGCCCTACCTAGCCTCCATGAGCAGTTGTAGGAAATCCGAGGAGCCAGATCGTGGGACGCAGGTGCGGATTGGGTCTTACCCCACCAAGACCTAGTTAGAGACAAACGACCCTGTCAATTTGGGAGGCCCACCGTGATGTATATATTTTATCCACACTGTCCATCCATTTTAAAAGATCATTTTAGGACATGAGCCTAAAAGAATGCATGCTCAAGTGGACCACACCACATGAAGCAGTGGGGATTGCATTCCTACCGTTAAAAACTTTTTAGGGCCCACCATGATGTTTGTCTAACTTCAAACCTGTTCATAAGGCCGCACAGACATGTATACAGGAAAAGTAGCTTGATCCAAATTTTTTGTGCCCCCAAAATGTTTTCAACAGTAAGCTTTTAATCCCCACTATTTCTTATGGTGTGGTTCGCTGGAGCCTTCAATCTACCTCCTTTTAGGATCATGGCCTAAAATGATATGTCAAAATGAATGAGTGGCATAGATAAAACATAAACATTGTGGTGGGCCTCATAAAGTCCCTAACAGGACTACTCGTCCCTCACTAGGATTGCCCACTGAGGGTGTTAATGGGTTGGGCTCGGGCTTGAAAAATCAGAATTTTGAATAGGCCCGATCCGAAATAGTTCAAAATCCGAGGCGATTCCTACCCCATGCCCGACCCAATGACAACCCTACTACTAACACTGCGAATGGTGAGATGGCTAATGGATAGTTCTATGTGGGCCCTACCATGATGTATGTGTTTTATCCACACTGTCCATCTATTTGTCCATCTTAGTTTCGTGCATGAGCCCACAAATGAGGTAGATCCAAATATCAAGTGGGCCACACCACAAGAAAACAGTGGTGATTGAACGTCCACCATTAAAAATATTTTAGGGCTCATATAATGTTTATTTTCCATCCAACCTATTGATTAGGTAGATGAAGGGAAAACACAAAAACAGCTTCATCCAAAACTTTTGTGGTCCTTAGAAAGTTTTCAATGATTGGTGTTCAATCCCTACTATTTCTCATGTGTGGTCCACATGAGATTTGGATCTGCCTTGTTTTCTAGGCTCATGCCCTAAAATGATCTGAAACAATGGATAGATGTGGATAAAACACAGATCATGGTGGGACCTATAAAACATCGTCCGCATAAAATAGTGGTGATCGGTAGCACACTATTAAAAACTTCCAAAAGTTAATGAAAATTTTGAACAAAATGATCCATAATTTATATATAATTTAGGAGAACAAATCGCAAATCAAGCTTATTACAAAAATAAATTAGCTATTTAACACATTAGGGGCAATTTAGTAAAATTTTCAAATTCTTTAAGACAATTTACCAAACAAGCATTCTAACATCCAAACACTCATCAGTAATTAAAAGCTACTTAAATTAATTTCATACTTTTTTTTATTCAATTTACCAAACACACCCTATTGCAACCCAAGCTTACTATTTGGTGTGGTCTACTTCAACGCTAGATCTGCCTATTTTTGGCTCATACCTTAAAATGATACGAGAAAAGGGATGGACGACCTAGATAAACAGATACATATAAGAGAGATGGGGCGGGGGGGGGAGCGAATTTGGTGTTACTTGGGGAACAAACGTAGTGCATATTACGCCTACCGTGTAGCCCACATGGATGATATTTTGTATATCCACACCGTCCTTCTGTTTCTACGGTCCATTTGAGGATGGTGTTCAAAATTATGCAGATCCAAATCTCATGTGGACCATACCATCGGGAAATAGAGCGCCCCGCCATTAAAAACTCTAAAGAGCCTATCGTAAAGTTTTAGTAATTTTTATTTGAGATCCAACCTGTTAATAATGTTAAGAATATTTGGATGGAGGGAAAATATAAATATCATATTGATCCAAAACTTTTATGGCCTACAAAAAGTTTTTAATGGTCATTCATCACTGTTTCTATGTGGTATGGTCCACCTAAGATTTGGATCTTCATAGGGCTTAGGATCGCATCCTAAAATGCGATTTAAAAATAGACGGACTACGTGGATATATAAGAAGTACATCAATATGGTCCGCACATGGTTAAGGTAACACCCACTAAGTTGGTCCCTGGGTGAAAGCTAGAGCTGTACAGGAGCCAAGCTAGCTTGGTTAGCTCACTTGAGTCGGCTTGAACTAGCTCTATTTGGCTCTTTTCAAAGGTTATGTTCGAACCAAGCCGAGCCATTTTTCCAAGCACAAAATGATTTTCAAGCCAAGCTTGAGCAAACCCAAGTTCGAAGTTCAGCTCGATCGCAGTTCAATTCAGGTCAACTAGATTGGAACTCTACTCAACCAGCTAGAAAAGTGTGTTGTTTAGTCCCACATCGGAAGGGAGCAAAGAAATGGGAGGTGAAACTCTATATAAAAGTAAGTGGGGGTGTCAATGGGCTTTGGACCCTGATTTTAAACAGTTTTAGGCCAGGCTTTTGGGTTGGGCTTATTTAAAATTTTGTTTTTCAGGTTTAAACTTGGCTTAAAAGCTCGGTTGAGCCAGCTCGATCATGTCAGTCTAGCTCGAAGGCTAAGTTAAGCCGAACATGAGCTAGGGTGGTCATTGAACGAGCCTAGTTCGAATAGGGCAAAGCTGATCAACTCAACTCAACTTGTGTATAACTCTAGACTAACAACTAATCGGCTCTCCAGGGTGGGAGTAGGATGTAATCGGGTGCGACTTGGGTGAGACCCGGAACCAGTGATGTACCGTAGGAGCCCACCTTGATGTATGAATTGTATATCCATGTCGTTCATCTGCTTTTCCAGGTTATTTTAGGTCATGATGCCAAAAATGAAGCAGATGGAATTTCAGGTGGACCACACCATAAGAAACAGTGGTTAACGACCATTAAAAACTTTTTGTAAGCTAGTTTTATATCAACCCGATATTTGTTTTTTCCTTTCATCCCAAGTAACCTTATCAACATGTTCAATAAACATTATGGGGGACTTCATGAAGTTTTTAATGGTAGGTATTAAATGAGTAGAGTTGAACACAAGCCAAGGCAGCTCGGTTAGCTCGCTCAGTTCAAAAGAGGGCTTCAAACCGAGCCAACCCTTTTTTCCCTACTGGAAATGAATTTCAAGCCTAGCACGAGCTAGGCCTCTCTCGATTCGGCTTGGCTCGAAACTCGGCTCGTTCGTAGCTCGATTTGGCATGCTCGGCTCGGCTCGGCTCAGCTCAACTCTGTGTGTGTGTGTGTGTGTGTGTGTGTGTGTGTGTGTGTAGAGAGAGAGAGAGAGAGAGAGAGAGAGAGAGAGAGAGAGGAATGCTTACTTGGGCACTTCTCTCACGAGAGACTCGTGAGCACTTTTTCATGGCTCATCTCACATGATGTGAGCTTAAAATCTGAGCTGTTCATGTGATGCAGCACCTCAAAAAACTTCTAAGGCTCATCTTTCAACCTGATCCAAAACTTTGGTGGGCCGCAGCAGAAAGCAAGATGCAAATTAAGGGAGGACATTGTTCCCTTCTTTCATGGCCCACCAAAGTTCTGGAACAAGTTGAAAGATGGACCCGTGGAGTTTTTTGAGGTGCTGCATCACGTGGATGGCTCAGATTTTGGCCTCACGTCATGTGCAATGAGCCATGAAAAAGTGCTCATGAGTTCTTGTGAGAGAAGTGCACCGGTGAGCATTCCTCTCTCTCTCTCTCTCTCTCTCTCTCTCTCTCTCTCTCTCTCTCTCTATATATATATATATATATATATATATATATATATATATATATATATATATATATATATATATATATATATATATATATAACCCTAATCCCTCTCCCTATTCTTTTGCTTGACCCGAGCGCCCCCCTACCCTGTTCAGCTTACGAGTCCAGCTGAAAATCCTCCCCCTATGTATATTATATTTAAAAAATAATAATAACCCTAATCCCTCTACCTATTCCTTTGCTTGACCTGAGCGCTCCCCTGCCCCTGTTCGGCAGATGAATCCAACTGGAAATCCCTCCCCCCCCCCCCCCCCCCCCCCCCCCCCCCCACACACACACACACACACATCGTTCGACCTCCAGTAACATGTCCCATCAAGCACCGTCCGACCTTCCACAACCTTTCTGACATCCAATCGTCCGTCCGATAGTACATCATTCCTAATTGTATCGGTCAGTATATGAAACTTTTACATACATATTTTCAAGCTCAACCGTCAACTCAAAAAGCTCGAGCTTGAAATCGGCTCGAATTGGCTCGATTCCGCTCAAAAGCTCCGCTGAGCCAGCTCGATGACCAAGTTGAGCCGTAATGAGCCAAAGTGTTCATTGGTCGAGCCTATCTCGAACATGGCTGAGCTCGGCTTGTGTACAGCTGTCAATGAGCACAGTTTCCTGTGACGTGGTCCACCTGAAATTTTCATCTCCTTCGTTTCTATGACAGCATACTAAAATAAGGTGAAGAAACAGATGGACGGCATGGATATACAACCAATACATGCAGATGGGCCTTCGGTTCAAGGTCTCTCCCACATAGTTGGCTCGAGCGTTGCAGCCTAGTTGCGATCGACGCAATCCGCTTCATCCATGCACCTGTTGGGCAACGGACGCGGAATTCGTGCGAAAGCCATGTGCTGGGAACTATGTGGGGCTTACAGTGATGGATTTAAGAAATCCAATCCGTCCATTCATTTTAGGAGATTATTTTAAGTACATGTGAAAAAAAATTGAGTCCGCACAAAAGGAAAAGGTTGATGGGGAAATTCCCAACGTTGAAACCTCCCAGCGGTCCACAGTGCTGTTTACATGCCATCCATACCATTCACATCGTCATTCCTACTGAGAAGAACGGAAAACACAAATATTAGCCTGATTCAAAACTTCCGTTGCCCCACGAATATTTCAACTGTGGACGTTCAATCCTCACATTTTTGGCCCACTTGAGTCTTGGATCCGCATATTGTTTTTCTAATGTCCTAAAATGAGCTCACAAAACGGATGGACGGAAAGGATTTCTCACAAACATCAAGATGGCCTCAACTAGGTGAACTTTCTGCGAAAGGCTTTCCCAGGAATATTTCAAAGTATTATGAAATGATAAAATGATTTTAAATAAAATAAAATGTTAGATCAGGAAATTTTAAAATGATATTTCAAAGGAAGGAGGAAATTTTAAATAAAATAAAATGTTAGATCAGGACGCGGATTAGCTGCTGACAGGTTGCGTCGCGAATCTACCTACTGAAGTGACGTCATCATGTTATGTGGGCCCAGCATTATGTATGTATTGTATCCAAACCGTCCATTCATTGGGAGAGATCATTTTAAGGTATAACTCAAAGAATAGGCAGATCCAAACCTCAAGTGGATCCCACCACATGAAACAGTGGGGGAAGTGACATCCACCGTTGAAAAAACTTCTTAGGGGCCCAGATGTTTTCGATCAAGCTGATATTTGTGTTTTCCCTTCCTCTTCCTCTATGTCATGTCTGTGTGAACATATAAACAGGTTGGATCTCAAATAAACATCATGGTGGGCATAGGAAGTTTTCAACGGTGGATGTCACTGTCCCCACTGAGCTTTGGATCTACCTCATTCTTTGATTCATACCCTAAAATGGTCTCTCCAAATGGATGGACGGTATGGATACAACACATACGTCATGCTGAGGCTCACATAACTTGGTGACGTCACTTCACTAGCCAGATTCGCTACTGAACCTGTCAGCAGCTAATCCACGTCCGTTAGATCATGAATTAGGTGGGCCATGCCCACGAAGTAACCAGACAATAATCCAAACCTTCCCATCTCAGTGAAATTTCCTCGTTAACGGTGAGATGCTGCTTCTTTTGTCTTTTAGCCTCCATTATATATTGTAGATCACGATGTTAGCATCTGACATGCTAAATGTACGGTTTGGATCTCATCCTTGCATACAATGTATGGTTGTGCCGTCTCCGCAGGCAACCGATCAGATGCCCCACAGTCAGGATCCACTGAAGCCATGACCATCTAAGCCGCTCCGATCGACCTTGGGCATGATCTCCCCCTGAAATGCCAGTAGCCTAAAACTGAGCAAAACTCAACTTTTAACAGGTGGGCCCCACCATGACTTGCGTATTTCATCCATGCCCCCCCCCCCCCCCCTTTATTTATCATTTTACGGACAAGGCATGTCGAAAGCGAGATTGAAAGTGCTTCACTGAAAACTTAGAGCTACAAAAGTTTTGAATCTGCCTCAGTATTTTTTTCGCTCATGCCCTGAAATGATTTGACAAAATGAATGAACTTTTAACAGGTGGTGGGCCCATTATGATGCGTGTGTTTCATTTACAATGTCAATGCATATTTCTCATATCACTTTAGTTTAGGAATTAATGTAGTGGATTTTTCGGATATACACTAGCATCATACGAGGCATTGATCAATTTAGAAGCATACTTTGATTGACCGTTATACTAGCTATGGAAAACTCTGATGAAGGTGGCTGCACACTGGTCTTCCACCTCTAACACACCCATGACCCGTTGCACGCTCTAATGAGAAGAAACATACTCATGATGGTGTGTAGAATTGGAGACCGGTAGCACTATAATAGAGGGGTTGTGAGAAGAATCCAACCTATCATAAGATTCTTCCACTCTCGCGTCTCCTCAATCCCTCCCGGGAGAAGAGTCACGTCCCAATACTACTACCGCACCTCATGCACAATTTTTGTATCCACCCATCAATATGGGTCCCCTCGGATGGTCATGCAACTGATCCAATCAGATCATTGCATTGCCCAGTGGATTTAGGCCATGTATGACCCACATACAATTCCAACATTTAGGTCATGAACACAAAGACAAGGCAAATCCAAAGCTTAAAAAACCGACCACACCATATAAAGGAGATTGAATGTCTTCCTGAGAGCCATGAAAGTTTTGGATCCATCTCTTTCTCAGGGACTACAGAGTTTAGGTGAGGCAGTCGAGCTCTCTTTTCAAGAATGCCAGTGTCTTTACTTATAACAAATATGGAAGCAAGTCATAACTACTTCTTTACCATCAATTATAAGCATTTCCAGGTAACTAAACAAGCCCTTAGCCCATGAAATTGGTTGGGAAAAGGATACGCGATCGGCCCACAGCAAAAGAAGCGAAAGCAATCACAAAATGACACGCACCAAGCAACAATCAACACACACAAGATGGCAATTCGATTTTAACGGGGAAAAACCCCCTCACGGGTAAAAAAAACCACAATACAAAGTGAATCCACTATGATATCAAAAGTTAACCCCGGATCTAAGCTCCACAAGAGAAATCCCAAGCCCTCAAAGCTCGTTCTCACATGAGAAGGACAAACACAACCTTTTCCCTCATCCTAGAGAACTCTAAGCTTTCTCCTAACTCTTTCTCTCGCCCTAGAACTCTCAATCCCTCTAGGATGCCCGGCCCCTTTGGAAATCTCCCTAATCCCACATTACATCTCTTAAATAGGCAACAAACTGGAATTATAAACATCTTATGCAAAACCGCGTAAGATCACCGACACAGTCAGTCGCCCGAACCCTTGCAAAAACGTCCAGAGAATCCTTTGTGTAAATCCTGTGGTGATCAGTCGCCCAATGGCCTTGTCCAAGATAGATATGAGTCACTAAATTTTAACAATCTCCACCATGACAAAAATCTACATGTCGCACCTCGCCATACTCGATCACTCATCCTTCATTTCTACTTTATTTTCATCATAGCTCCACGTCTTCTCATGCATCTACCGACTCTATCCCCATACCTTCATGCCCCATGCTCTTTTCATGTGCCCATTGGGCAGTCGCCACATACGAGCATTCGTGGATTCCGCTATCGAACCTACAGCTCCACTGTGAATAATGCTCCCGATCAACTTGTAAAGATTGTCGCACCTCCATGCATTCATCATCACAAGTGCCCCCTTTGCCACTTTACAATATCGATCATAGCCGATGAACCTGATTGAGATATTAGCTTTTCGATCCATCTTCTTCTTTCATATATGTCATGTCGCTTTCCATGTTTTCTCTTTCACGGAATCCTTCTTTACGTCAAACCTCATGCTTGATGTCATTGATACCTCGTCTCAAATTCTAATCTACCTCCCAACGTTAGCTCTGATATTTGTTGGGAAAAGAAGACGCGATCGGTCCACAACAAAAGCAATAGATGAAATGAAGGCAATCACACAACATCACACACCAACCAACAATCGACACACACAAGAAAGTAATTCGATTTTAATGTGGAAAAACCCCCTCACAGGTAAAAAACCACAACACAAAGCAAATCCACTGTGATATCAGAAGTTACAAGAGAATGAAGAAACAAAACCCCGGATCTAAGCGCCACAAGGGAAATCTCAAGCCCTTAAAGCTCTTTCTCACATAAGAAGGACAAGCACATCCCTTTTCCTCATCCCAGAGAATTTCAAGCTTTCCCTTAGCTCTTTCTCTCACCCTAGAACTCTCTCGATCCTTCTAGGATACTCGACCCCTTTGACAATCTCCTTAATCCCGCATTACCCCCCATAAATGATGTAGTGAGGAGGCCCCCTGATCAAGGATGGAGAAGGACTAAAGGAAAGACCCAAAGATGCGACCAAGGTTTAAAGAAAATCGAACACCAACAACCAAGATTGGCTGGCTGACGCCCTTGGTCGACTGACCTAATTTATGAAGAAAACGATCCCCACACCCTGGACAGTTTTTTGCCCTGTCGACCGATCAACCAAAGCCCGTCGGCCGGCCGACTACCAACTTCGGCCAGCCGATGGCCCTCCATTAGCCGACCGACGACGTTCCACAGTTTTTTCGCAAAAAGTTTCAATTTTATAGATTTTGTTTCCAATTTTGCAAGAAAATTTCCTGGTATGATTATAACTCTTTGATTTCATTTTTAGGGTTTAGTTTTGTTATTTAAAGGATGCTTAAACTCGTTTTTAATTAGCTATTTTTTATTGATACAAGTTATTTTGAGTTTATACTCTGTTTTTGCTTTTGTATTCGAAGAAAATCGATTAAGGAGTCTTGATAGTTTCGTTGATTCAGAATAATTACCTTGTGAGAGAGATGGTGCTTGATCTCACCCTGTCTACGTTACGCCAAGTTGGCATCAGAGCGAGGAACAACCTCGAAACGATGACTTATAGTGGAAGCAACAATAACAACGCCATAGATGATGATCTAAGGGAATAACCCCTGACATCGAGGGAGTTCATAGAGTTCCGACGGGAACAACTTCAAGTTATGCAAGGGCTGCAAGCTTCGTTTAACTACCTCACCGCAACTTTCATGCCACCCCAACGACATCCGCCCTCATGCAATCGCTCTTCCACGAGACGATGTAGTTCACAAGGTATCGCCTGCAGCTAACCGTTGAGTCATTGTAAAAGATGTTAGAACCAGCGACGATCATAAGAAAATTAAACCCCTAGGATGTAGGCCAATCCCTAGCGCCACAACCTTTTTCACACAAGGTGCACAATGGATGGAAGGGTATGTGATCATATGATTACTGATGGTGGGAGTTGTGAGAACATTGTATCCCAAGTGGTGGTGGAGAAACTAAAACTCAAGACCACACTGCATCCTTCGCCGTACATGATTGAATGGATTTAAAAGGACAGTGTAATAACAATAAAAGAACAATGTCTCATCTCCTTTTTTAATTATGGATAAGGCATACAAGGACAAGGTGTTGTGTGATGTCATAAACATGGACGCTTGTCAATGATACTCGGGCGGCCCTGGCAGTTTAATCGAGATGTCGTGCATAGCGGACGAGACAATATCATTACGTCTACCAAAGATGGGAGGAGGATTGTTCTTGCCCCGATAATTCTGAGGGAGGTTCTTAAAACTCCTATAGTAGAGGGACAACCTCTTCCTACAGTGAATGGTGTTAAGAGAGGAGTTGGATGAAAAAAAAAATGCTCATTCAACATGCTACGGAAGAAAGCTACTACAACACATCCGGTATTGATGTTAGGCATGGTTCATCACCCAACACCGAGACAAAACTTGAGGTCAAGTTTCTTTTAAGTGGGGGAGTTTGATGTAGCAAAGAGGCCCCCTAATCGAGGAAGGAGAAGGACCAAAGGAAAGACCTAAAGATTCGACCAAGGTTCAAGAAAAATCGACCACCAACAGCCAAGATCGGCCGACCGACGCCCTTGGTTGACCGATTAAATTTACACAAAAAACAATTCCCACACGCTAGATAGTTTTTGGCCCCATCGGCTGGCTGACCGACGACATTCCATAGTTTTTCACAGAAAGTTTCAATTTTATAGATTTTGTTTTTTATTTTGCAAGATACATTCCTAGTATGATTAGAACTCTTTGATTTCGTTTTTTAACATTTACTTTTTTTATTTAAAGAATGCTTAAACTCGTTTTTACTTAGCTATCTTTTGTTTAATACATATTTTGAATTTATATTCTATTTTTGCTCATGGATTTTAGTAACCCTTTTAGATTCAAAGAAGATCGGCTGAGGAGTCCTGATAGTTTCATGGATTCGGAATAATTACTCTGTGAGAGAGACGATGCTCGATCTCACCCCGTCTACGCTGCGCCACTAAATAGGCAACAAATAGAAATTAGAAACATCTTACGCAAAAACCGCATAAGATCACCGACACAGTTGGTCGCCAGGTCGGCCACCCGAGCCCACTGTCGGTCGCTCAAACCCTTGCAAAAACGTCCAAGAAGTTCTTTGTGCAAATCCTGGGGCTTGACCACCACCCTAATCATCGCCCGATGGCCTTGTCTAACATAAATTTGAGTTACCCTGTTCCAACAAAATCTATATAGAAGTGATCGACTTGATGGATAGATTGAATCTCATAGCTATATGTCACGCTACCATAAAACCATTGTTCGCCATTTTAGATTGAAAAATAGGATTATATGGCCTATTTGGAAACTTACTTAAAATTTTCATTTTAAAATCTAACCAAACAATGATAAAAAGCACACTCGCCGAGAATCAATTAAATTGGTTTCTACCAAGTAGACATAAATGTCTTCTATGAAAGATGCATCCAAATGAGCCCTTGAGAGTAGTTTGGCAGTAAGGAATTGGTGAGACTTATGAGAATTTGCAGTTTATTAAGTGTTGAAAAAGTTTGTTTTGAAAACAATTTTAAAAGAAAAAATATGTGTTTGGTTTTTGTCCCATATCGGATGGGAGAAAGAATTTTTACCTCTTTATAAATAGGGTGTTGTGCACTTTACTTATTTATGGTGGAAGAGAGGGAGAATGGTGGCTTGCGTGTTCTAGTGCAAAGCACTGGAACACCGCGCACGCGCACGAGCACGGTCACGAGCACGGTCACGGGCTCGGGCTAGGTGCGAAGGCGTGGGCACGTAAGGCAGTGTGGCTGTAGAGGCGTTAGTGGCGCACTTGGCCCTTCGCACGTGCGCATCGTGTCGCGACCTCGCGGACCGGAGTGAGACTGGTGCGAGTCGCGGTGTGACAGAGGCTAGGTAGTAGGTCAGGTGGCTGGGTTCGGAATAGAGGAGGTGTTGTGGGTGGGAGGTCTGACAGAGAGACCTCTCTGCTTTTTATAGAGAGCTGCAGGGCTAATTAGAAGGACCTGTGTAACTGCTCATGCAGTAACGGTCCATACCATGCAGTAAAAGCTGCATGTGGCTAGCTCAACAGTCAGAAACGGCTAGCCATTGAGTCTAAACAGCCAGCATGCAGGTGCATAACTCCCACATGCACAACAGTCAGAAACTGCCATAAACGGCTAGTTTCTCACAACAGCCAGAAAACGACTAGTGCCATTATGGCTCTGGACCAAAACTGCCAGCCACCCTTGCCTATATAAACCGGATAGGTCTGGTTCATTCCAATACAACAACAGCAATCACAACCTCGAATACTGAACCAGTACCCATCTTAGTCTCTTAGCCTCTCAGTTTGGTTGAAATAAACCTAGCCACTTAGACCAGTGTAGTGGTCTGCTGCTGCCAAAAGAAGAAGACTGTCATTCTTTTCTCTTTCTCTTTTTCTTTATCTGCCAGAGTGTGTTACTGAGTTCCATAATGGTTCCTTCTTTTTTGCTGAACGCAGAACCACATAAGGCTTGTCGTATCCTGGAAGCAATCCGCCTGCACCTATCAGCAAACTCAAAGAAATTTGAGTAGGGGCGAATTACGCTTTAAGGACAGCGTGTTTTTCACGTGCTTCAGCCTGTCCTTATTTCTCGGTTTTTTCAATTAATTTATGTTTTAAGATCATAAATTTTCTCAACATTAAGCATTTGGTAGCTAGGAATTAGAGGGATTTCAGATTTGAGAGGAATGCAAATACTCCGGAAAAGTTATATACTGGGCTGATTTTATTTTATTTCTGGGCATAAATTAGCATGGGCTGGTGCATTCAATCTCGGCACACATAACGGTGGGACACATCATGATATCTGGCACTCAATATTACATATGTACATTGAATTTTGGGCACACATCATGGTGGGACACATGATGTCTGGCACTCAATACTATATGATCATTTCCAGTCGAGCCGCCCAAGTCCCTATCAGAACAAGGGTGACTTGGCCAGAGCCATCCGAGTCACCCTGGCCGACTCAACCCGAGTCCCCGAGTCACAAAACCATGACTCGGAGACATCTTTGGCCTTTGCCAATGTCCACTTAATCAAACAAAACCATTTGCTATCCAATTCACTTGTGCATCCAAACAGGATCTAACCTGAAAATATCCACACAAAAAAAACACAGACATTCACACAAACAAACGTACCATAAGATAACAAAACATATGCTCATTTTCACTCCCTTACCATAATTATATCCTAGCCATTGAGATCTAACAACAAAGATCTCAAGAGATTATTCTAAGAAACTTAAAAAAAAAAAAAAAAAACTAGTACATAATTTCATATTTCTTCTCTCACTGAGAAGAGAGACGGAGAACACTCACAGACCCAGTTGGACAAAAGACCACCCTATAGTTCTTACCAGAGGGACATGTAAAAGTACTAGTGGGGTCATCTTTTGGGTAGCTATAAGCATCTGGGCACCTCTCCTTGAAGAACTTTGACAACTTAGTGGGCTCACATGGCCCAGAGTTGCAACAGTAAGCATCTGTCTTAAACGTCGTGCACGGATTATTGCACCCACCACCCACTCTCAGCTCATTGGGACACTGCCCATTGATGTCGGCAATGCACCGCAACCCCTTACAGCTGCCGCCGGTTGGGGTCGTGGGGCCGAAGTCCATCGGGACGTTGAAACCATCGACAAGAGAGATGTCGTAGAAATCAAGACCAGCAAACTGGTTCAGCGCGTACTCAGCGAGGGTATTCGGCGGGACGCCGTAGCCGGTGCACTTAAGGACCCCACCACAGTCACCGGTTTTGCAATGGCCGCGGCCGCTCGAGTCGAAGTTGCACCCGGTGCGGCCCCAGACGCGTGCACCGGCCGTGCCAGCTGGAACTTCCAGGTTCCACCTCTGGCCGCTATCGAGCCGGCGGCCCCCGCCTGGGACTGCAGCGGCCCATACTGTGTATGGACAACTGTTGAGGATGTAGAAGGTGGCTGCATTGGCCCATGTGGCCCATGTGATCATGAGGGAAAGAAGGAAGGAGAGTAGAGAGAGCTTTGCATGGATGGTCATTTTGAGATATGGTGTGGCCTTTTTTTTCTTGTGGTGAAGGGGTTTTACAGGGCGAGGGGTTTTTATAGGGCGGCTGTTAGAAGGTTTCTACGTGGAATTTTGTAATAAGAAGATAAGGAAGAGTAAAGCTTTGATACTCTGGTAGACTATGTTACATGATACACTTGCTCTTAAAAGTTAGTTAGAAATTGTGCATGTGGAATACAAATAAATAATTAAACTGTCCAAATTGTGAATGAAAAAAAAATCTTATTTGGTTAGTTTTCTATAAGATTGCTGCACATTTATTCGACGGTTTAAAATGAAAATCTAACGATCGCGAATGTTTCAACAAATATATGTCCCAGAATCACGGGTTAGGATTGTTCAAACAATCTGATTTTGGGGTTGTGAGTTAGCAACGGTAAGTAGCATAAGTTCATCGATTTAGTGTCTGCCTCGTGGGCAATTTCTGAGTGCTGTGTATGGAGCTTCACAGGCAGCCGGAGTATCAAGTAAGTCCCCATTATTTAAAGCTATTGTTGGATTTTGTCGGACGCGGATTGCGTCCTTCCTCAGTATGGAAGTAATGCGTCCATGCTGATCTGTGGAGGGGCCCACCGGTAGGTATCGGTTTATCCACGCCGTTCATACCTTTTCTAAGATCATTTTAAAGCACAAGACCAAGAAAGACTCCGATCCAACGTTCATGTGGGCCACACCAGATAGTGTTCTTGGTTGCATTAATGCGCAAAAGTATTAAATGCAAGAGTCATCTTTGGTGTGGCCCACCTGAGCGTTGGCTCTGACTTATTCTTGGTCTAATGTCTTAAAATAATCTTAGAAAAGATATGAACGGCGTGGATAAACCGATAAATCAAGGTGGGCCCCTCCGCAGAAAAGCATGGACGCCTTGCGTCCAAGGGAAGGACGCAATCCACGTCGGATTTTGCCGTCTCTGATTTTTTTGGTGGAGCCCACTCTACATACAATGCATTGAAGGGAATCTACTGCCTTTTACGTGTCTCCGCTTTTCTTAAATGGTGATGATTGATCCATCTCATGTTTGTCGGCACCGTAAGCTAATCTTGACCGTTGGTGTCCCGAAAATCACACGGACTGGAGTGCGTGAAGTATTCAACGAATCTGATTGTCTCAAGTACATCTGCCTACAGTGGGCCCATAATCCAACTGGTAAGAATCGTCCAATCGATGGGCCACAGCTTCCATGGATCATATATGTGTAAAAGAACATAAGTACTCTACTTGCATTTGGATGAGATCACCACCATTTAAGAAACACAACTGCCTTACACGTGCCAATATGAAACACATGTGGAAGATCTGATGCTTCCATTTGGTTGGAAATAATGCTTAGAAATCAGGTAGTTTCACTCCGCCGATGGGCCAAATGTACAAAGTAAACTGACCGTTAAAACAAAATTTTCCAAACCGTCCATTTGTTCCTTACGTTGTTGCCGTCCTCTGGAGGAAAATGGCATGATTTTCGGTTCAGATGATCTAGACAGTGTGGTCCACCTGATTTAAAGCTCAGATCTTGAGCACGTGATTGGCAAGAGTGTCTGCAAGTATACACGCGGAGGGCTATTGAAGTGACGTCACCAAGTTATATGAGCCTTACCATGATGTATATGTTGTATCCACACCGTCCATCCATTTGGAGAGATCATTTTAGTTAACGAGCCAAAGAATGATGCAGATCCAAATCTCAAGTGGACTCCACCACAGGAAATAGTGGGAATTGAACGCCTACCATTTAAAACTCTTGGGTGCTACAGAAGTTTTCTATCAAGCTGATATTTATGTTTTCCCTTCTTCCACATTTTTGTTAACTTATGAACAGGTTGGATCTCAAATAAACATCATGGTGGGCCCTTTGAAGATTTCAACGGTGGGTGTCACTGTCCCCACTGTTTTCTGTAGTGGAGTCCACTTGAGATTTGGATCTGCCACATTCTTTGGCTCATGCCCTATAATGATCTCTCCAAATGGATAGACAGTGTGGATACAATACACACGTCATGGTGGGACCCACAGAACTTGGTGACGTCACTTCGGTAGCCAGTAATGAGAAAACTTTGATACTCTGGTAGAATGTGATGGATGATACGCCGGAACTTAAAAATTATTTAGAAATTGGTTATGTGGCATACAAGCAATTAAAATTAAAGTTGTCCCAAGTTGTGGGACCCAGTTTGGATGTATCATGAACCAAATAATATGCGGATTTGATTTTCCAATTATTGGATTGGTGAAAGCTTAATGGACGGTTAAAAATAAATAAATCCAATGGTCCTATTTCAACAAACAAGTGACCTTAAATCAATGGTTGGTATTACTAAACCAATCTGATTTTATATGGTAACATAGCTACATTGATTTCTACAATTTAGACGGTTTAATCTGAGTTTTTATTTGTCACATGCACGATTCCTGGGTACATGTATATCATCAACCTGAGACTCTTCCAGAGTATCAAATAACTCCCATGGATAAGATAAGATAAGAGTCGTCGTAATGATGAAAGTAAGACGAGTGGGCGTTTCGTTTTCTAATTAGGGAGCTATTTCATACACTGGCGGAGTGGGATGGTTGATACACAGGACGTCAGGAATTATAATGCAGTATCCAATGACTTAAAATAAACCGTCCAATTTATTGGGTCCATTGTAGATAGGTCATCATCCAAAGGTCAGATTGATTTAACAATTCAAACCTTTGATTCAACTACTGTTGCCAATTTTTCATATTAACCGTCCAATAAATGTCCACCGGTTAGCCACTCGTCAGTGCCGCGTGTCAACCATCATGCTTTGCCAAAGTAATAATCGACAGAGGCTGCCACCGAATGTTGCTCGTCAATGCCGTGTGTCAATCATCATGCTTTGCCAAAGTAAAAATCGACAGAGGCTGCTACCAAATTTTACTTTTAAGGTACCGAATATACCGCATATTATTATAAATATTAAAAAGTGTAACAGCTTAGTGTGTGAGGCCCTAACTTGGGGCCCACCTGGATATATGTATGGTGTATGCATGCTGTTCATCCATTTTGGACCTGCTTCACTTTTTTAGGCCATTGCCCTAAAATGAACTGGCAGAACGGATGGATGGCGTAGATATACAACACATTGAGGAAGGCCCCATGGTGCTACTACCCTACTTGTGGGTAGAGCCAGACACGAATTATGTTTGATCGGTCAAATCATTTAAATCGACCAAGTAAAACACAGTCCAAATAGAAAATCTTCGAGTATGAACAAACGGCCTATTCAAAAAAAAAAATCAAATCACCTTTAATTATAGTCTTGTTCGACTCGACTCGAACTCGAACTTGACTCGAATATTGATCGACTTGACTTGACTGTTCGTTCAACTCAATTATATATATATATATATATATATATATATATATATAGAGAGAGAGAGAGAGAGAGAGAGAGAGAGAGAGAGAGGTGATTTTTTGTTGCAGTTGCATGAATAAGTGATGGGTCGGATTTAGTTGGATCCAACTCCAAGTCCATATATGTGTAGATGGATTCGGATCGGATTTGGATCCAACCCGGATCCAAAAGGTGATATCCATATCTATCGATTTATAAATTGTTAGATCCATTTCCGATCCAAAATCCATATAACTATCAGATTTAGGTTGGATCTAGGTCTGAATCCACCCCATTACAAATTTTAAAAAATACATATAATATAAAATTTATAATATAATATATTTAATTTAGTAGAAAAATGACGCAAATCCTACTATTTATTGTGGTATGGTCTACCTAAGAGGGGCATGTCTCAATTTTGAGACATGGCCTAAAATAATCTATAAAACAGATGGCCAACATGAATATAACATATACAGAAAGGTGACAATGAGTCGGATCTTAATCGGATTCGGATCGAACTCAAATATGTTCATGTGAATCCAAATCCAGTCCATTTAAGTAATCGAACCTATTTTAAGATCCAAATCCGGTCCATTTAACTAATTGAACCTATTTTAAGATCTAAATCTGCATTATACGGATTCAGAGCGAACTGGATCTCGGATCTGACCCGCTTCATTGAAAGCCCTATTGAAACTGGATAGTAGAATCTTAATTTTGTTATTTTAATGTAATTTTAAGTAATATTTTGAATTTTGAAGAGTTTTGTGTTTGTATTGATTCACCAAATCAATTGCTATGTTGGTTATATTATTTTATTTTGTATTATTCAATTGTTATGTTGATTAGATGTTCGCTTCCATGAATTGATTCACTATTTCATCTTATTATGCAGGGATGTCACTCATCATATGGAGGATATTTAACAATCAAGGATTCGCTTTAGTTTTCACTCTACCCTCTTCAAGTGAGCAAAAGTATGAACGTTAACTATCTATGTTATGATTTTTTATTTAATTAGTTAAAAAATTTAAACCTTGTGATTTAACCCCATTTTTAAAAGTATGAACAAACCCCATTTTTTTGTGATATGTAATTTGTGAAAAAAATCGATACCCACTACTCAGTAGTAGAAAAAATATTTTCAAGCGAAAGAAAGCTAAATTGTTCGAACTTGTTTGAACTCATAAAAATTGTCCGAAATCCATATGTTCGAACATGGGTTGGACTAGACCAAACCGAGTTTGCACAGAGCCATCCTGTTTGAATATTTGTTCGAACACACCCACTTAAGCAGCTGAACGATCTGGTCTAGTCCATGTTTGATTCAAATCAAATCGTTGCCTAGCTCTACTTGTGGGTCATGTTGTCCGCGAGCCATATAAAGTATGGTGGTAGGGAGATTGTGCAATAAATTTAATAATTGTGTTTAATGGTGGGAAGTTAATCCCTACTTTGTGGTCCAATTGAGATCTGATCATGTCTCATTTGTTATAGCATCGCACTAATTAAAATGAACTAGCAAAATGTATGAATGGCCTGGATATGCAATCCATACTTGCATTGAGGTGGGCCCCATGGTTAGGGCCTTACCCACTAAGTTGTTACCCTTCTTGTGAGTCATATAATCTGTGGGTGATATAAAGTGTGGTGCTAGGGAGACTGCGGAACAAATTTAATAATTGTGTTTAATGGTGGGATGCCAATCCCTAATGTGTGGTCCAATTGAGATTTGGTCATGTCTCATTTTTTAGAGCATTGCACTAAAATGAGCAGGCAAAATGGATGAATGGCATGGATATATAATCCATACGTACATTAAGGTGAGCCCCATGGTTAGGGCCTCACCCAGTAAGTTGTTACCCTGCCTGTGAGTCATATAGTGCACGAGCCATATAGAGTATGGTGGTAGGGAGATTATGGAACAAATTTAATAATTGTGTTTAATGGTGAGAAGTCAATCCCTACTATGCGGTCTTCTTGAGATTTGAACCCGCTTGCTGCTACCATATGCTCATTTTTTGGACCATTGCCTTAAAATGAGCAAGCAATCCCTACTTTGCGTGTTTTTGGTGAAAAGTGAATCCCTACTTTCTGTGTTTTTGGTACTCATTGCTTTCTTTATATTAGAAATTATGTCATTAACAAATTCAATTCATACTCATTACCATATGTTTTTTCTGGGCTATAGTATTTGACATAAGGGACATTGGTGTCTTTATCTACCCACTGGATGTGTCTATATTTCTAGACATATGGTCTTTGATGAAAATATTTTTCTGTACATATCTTCTAATGTCATAACTTCTACATAAGTTCAAGGAGAACTCTCGATTTATAATGACTGGAATAAAACTTATGATGATCAAATGCCTTCACTATTTACAAATGATATGAATGTTTCTATCACTCCAGACTTGCCAACATTAAGGCCTAAACGTCATCTCACAGAGAAAGAAAGTCACAATCTTGAATCTTAAACAACCGCTTCTTTACAGACTTTAGCTAATGACATCACATCATTTACTAGTCTGACCTAAACACCAACTACATTGTCTCCAGTTCATGTAACTTCTTTTTCTGAGTTTGCCCAAATTGTGGACCCAAATGCGACTTCTACTTTACCATCTTCTGACTCATTGATTCGACATTAGCATTCTTATAATACTCACTTAAAGTCGGGTATCACAAAACCTCACATTCTTACTTCACTTATTGCTACTACATCCATTGATATTCCATTAAAGCCACACACTGTCAAATTGGTTCTTGCACATCCATGTTGGTTACAAGTAATGTAAGAAGAAATTTATGCCTTACATGTATACTCCATGTGGGAACTTGTACCTCGTTCGTCAAATATAAATGTAGTTGGTTGTTGATGGGTTTACAAGAAAAAATTAAATGCTGATGGTTCTTTAGAGTGACTCAAAGCCCAACTTGTTGCTAAGAGTTATAAGCAAATTAAGGGTTTTAATTTTTCTGAAACCTTTAGCTCAGTTATAAAATCGAATATTATTCATACTATTTTAGCTTTGATACCATAAAGAAATACTTGAAAGACTTTAGAAATATTTCAAAAGAATTCTCATTAAATAATCATAGACAAGTAATTTCTTATTTCTTAAAAATTAAAAATACAAAGAAAAGCAAAAACTTTTTATAGCATTGTTTTTACTACAACATAAAACTAGAAGAAAACACTAGAAGAATAGGATACCAGAATTATGGTTGTTTACCCTTTGTGCGGTAGTGGATCATTCCTTCCAATCGACATCATAGATGACGAAGATGTGTTGACATATATCATTTTTTCTAGACAAAATTCTAATTTTCAGATACCATTATACATAAACAAAGTGTGCTGTACAAATGTTGTTGAAGAGAGGACCACATGCAAGATTTTTCCATCGAACCTAGTGCATCATGATAGTTTGTTTGTCAGAGTGCTGCACAACCCATTCGTAATTGTATAACTTTTCTCGGTCCATCAAAGTGTGATCCATCGATTGTTAATTCTCAATGGACATCATTTCACTTGCTAGATAGTAACGATTGTAAAGAGAGTCCCTGATGAGGACATCAGACCCTTCAAGGAGTATCAATGTAGGAAGCGAGCGTCTCAGGCATCCTTGTGACTAGACGATGGTTCATGAGATGGTGAAGAACATTGAAGGCCCTGCACACATGGTTTGGCACATAGAAGACCCCACAATGAAAAGACACGTGTGTAGAAGGTGTTGGGATAGGAGGGCCGGCAGCGGAAGCAAAGCCGAACACAAGCAGACAATTCAATCAAACAAGCCACACAATGCAATCACAATGCATGCAATCAACCACACATAGACAATCGGATTTTTACGTGGAAAAACCCCTCACGGGTAAAAAACCACGGCACAAAGCGACAACAATCCACTATAATATCAGAAGTTACAAGAGATGGAACCCAAGACTCAAAACCCAAGCCCACAAGAGAAATCCCAAGCTTACCCAAGAAGAAAACCCTCTTCTCCAAGCTCTTTCTCTCACCTAGAAGCTCCTTCAATCCCCTTTGCAACCTTAGAAACCTCTAAACTCGTAATACCCTTTTAATAGGAAGAAAAACCGGATTTAGAAACCTCTTGCGTGCAAACCGCGCAAGAAACAGAGTTGCACTAGGAGACTGCCGACCGGTCGTCCGACCGGTCGAACACCTCTACCGACCGGTCGGCTGACCGGTCGGATAGGCCAATTTTCCTCACAGCAACAATGCTGCTTTGGTGTCCAGCATGACCGACCGGATGGCCGGCCGGTCGGAGGTCTTCATGCGTGAAGAGTTGAGGCGTCCAAGCCCAACAAACTCCACCATGACTCAATTCTTCATGCAACTCCTCACCACGCACCATCTTCACCTCTACTTCGTCATCATTATAGTCCCGTCGCTTCTCATGCCCCATCGACTCTATCCTTGCATCTTCACACGCCTTGTTGCTCTTCCTATGTGGCCCTTTTTCTCTTGCCACACTTGAGCAACCGTGGATCCCCCTGCCGATCCCGCAGCTCCACCATGAACAGTGCTCCTGATCACCTTGTAAAGATTATCGCACCTCCGTGCCTTGATCATCACGTGTGCTCCCTTTATCACTTTACAATATCGATCGCATCCGATGAACCTGCACCCTTTCGCCTCAAGTGCACCAAGAGATATCACATTCCTCTTCATCTCAGGGATATGCTTCACACTTTCAAGGATTTGTTCGACTCCATCGAACATCCTAATGCGCACCGAACCAATCCCTACCACATTACGAGCGTAGCCATCACCCACAAACATCGATCCACCATCATGCTCCTTGTATGACATGAATGAGCTTCGGTCAGGACATACATGACATGATGCCCCTGAATCTAAGAGTCACTCTCCACTAAGAGGCACTATGCCAGATACAGTCAAAACATCACAACCGTCACCACAGTCCTCTACGGTATTGGTTCCTTCCCTATAAGAACCTCCAGATCTCTCTTGCCTTTTCTCAGGATTCGAACAATCCCTTTTCACATGTCCTTCTTCTCCACAATTCCAGCATCTCACCTTGTGCCTCCACTTGCCTTTTGATTTAGATCTCGATGAAGGAGATCATCCACCCCGCTCAGAATTCCTCCCACTCATAACCAGTGCCTCATCAATAGAGGGACCCACGCCGCCGCTTTTCCTTCTCATCGCCTTCGCCTGAAGGGCTGAGATAATGGTTTCTACGTCAATAGTCTCCCTACCTGCGCACAAAGAGTCCTTGAGTGACTCATATGAATCTGGAAGAGAATTCGACAGGATAAACGTTTGATCCTCGTCCTTCATCGGCTCATCTACATCCATCAACTTGCAAATAAGCCTATTGAAATTGCTGATGTGGCTCTCAACATCGGCCCCCTCCGTCATCCTCAAGTTGTACAACTGAAGCTTCAAGTATATGCGATTTTCAAGAGATTTCTTCGCATAGATATTCTCTAACTTCGCCCATGTTTTAGCCACAGTTTTCTCTTTCATGACGTTATACAGGACCTCATCTGCCAGGCACAACTGGATTGAGACATTGGCCTTTTCATCGATCTCCTTCCACTCTTCTTCTTTCATAGCTTCTGGTCGCTCTCCAAGGAGCGCAACTTGCAATCCTTGCTGAACTAGAAGGCCTTTCATCTTCACCTTCCAAAGCTCAAAGTTATTTTTCTCCGAATACTTCTCTATGTCGAACCTCATGCCTGATGCCATGCTCTTGTCTTAGATTCAAATTTCTGCTACACCCCAACGATCTCTCTGATACCAGTTGTTGGGATAGGAGGGCCGGCAGCGGAAGCAAAGCCGAACACAAGCAAACAATTCAATCAAACAAGTTACACAATGCAATCACAATGCATGCAATCAACCACTCATAGACAATCGGATTTTTATGTGGAAAAACCCCTCACGGGTAAAAAATCACGGCACAAAGCGACAACAATCCACTATAATATCAGAAGTTACAAGAGATGGAACCCAAGACCCAAAACCCAAGCCCACAAGAGAAATCCCAAGCTTACCCAAGAAGAAAACCCTCTTCTCCAAGCTCTTTCTCTCACCTAGAAGCTCCCTCAATCCCCTTTGCAACCTTAGAAACCTCTAAAGTCGTAATACCCCTTTAATAGGAAGAAAAACCAGATTTCGAAACCTCTTGCGTGCAAACCGCGCAAGAAACAGAGTTGCGCGCATTAGGAGACTGCCGACCGGTCGGACACCCCTACTGGCCGGTCGGTTGACGGTCAGATAGGCCAATTTTCCTCACAGCAGCAACGCTGCTTTGGTGTCCAGCGTGACCGACCGGCTGGCCGGCCGGTCGGAGGTCTTCATGCGTGAAGAGTTAAGGCGTCCAAGCCCAACAGAAGGAACCCAAGAAGAGCATAGAGTATGAGTAGAAGAAGAGTGAAAAGAAGACTTTCCAGAGTATCGTCGGGCACCCGACCAGTGGTCACAAGGCATCCGACTGATGGTCACTGGGCGCCCGAAATTCATTTGATTTTTAAGTTTAGTCGCTAGACTGTTTGGGCTACCATCGGGCACCCGATCGATAGTCACCGAGCGCTCGACGATCGCGCAACTTGCTTTTTTCTTTAAGTTCATTTTCTTAAGTTTTAAGGGTAGTTTGGTCTTTTTCCTTCTTAGTTAGTGTTTATTTAAGGGGTTAAGCCCTAAAACGATTAAATTAGTTGATTATTAAATTAAAAGAGCTTTGGTGGCTATTTCCTTCCCCCTCCTTGGTGATTCTTCTTTCTTATCCCCCTTCTCTTCTCTTTTCTTCCTTCTTCCAACTTTCTTCTAAGGTAATTTCCTATTCTTCCTTCCTTCTTTTAAACTCATTTTCTCTCATTCACTACAACCCTAAAATATGATATTTGATCCCAACATCGTTTTCTCAAATTTTCAATTCCCTAATTTGAAAAATCATTCGATCTTCCGGACTAATGAATCCCATTGCACGATTGGGTCATAACATGCAAGATTGGGAGGTTTCATCCCTCGTCAGATACAATCCACACGATACTTAAATTCCATACTACGTGGTTGTGATGATGGTCCACATTATTGCATATTTTCCTTTTTTTTATTTTCTTAACTATGATGATGAATATTGAATACTTTACTGTTATTGTTTATGTTATTCTGCTGGATTATTCATGATCATATGCATGCATCATAATTAGGCTGTCTTGCATCAATTCCTGTCTATCGAGTTATGATCTCTCACACTTTAGTAAGATACCCTCACACTTTAAGATATTTATAACTTCGAGTAATTTTTTTTAAAGTTCATACGATGTTTTTTTGTTGGCTTATGAGGTATTCTATTTTAAATATAACGGGTAAAAAAAAATCACCCTTCCTATATATTAAAGAGTAATTCAAAATTGTTTAACATAGCACTTATCAATTTTTTTAGAGTTTTATTTTTTTTATTCTAATATTCCATTTGTTCTGGTATATACGATTCAATTGTTTCATGAATAATTCTATTTTTTAAATTATAGAGATTCATATTCTCCTCCATATTTATTCTAAGATGACGTTTGAAAAATTGCAAAAAATATGCCCTGAAAATTAAGTTAGTATTGTTTGAAAAGTTGAAAAATAAGCTCTAGAAATTAAGTTAAGTACTAAAAACTTAAAGTGTTGAATTATAATTTTAGAGATATTTTAGTCAAAAGTGAAAAGAAAATTTAATAAATCACCCATTTAACAATAAATAAAGAGAGGAGAGTTGGAAAAAAGGACATAGTTTTAGTGTAAATTAATTTAAGCACTTAATAATCTAGATTTACCAAAAGATCTTAATTGTGTAAGTGCTAAAAGTAAATAATAGGTGTTGAGAATATAATTGATCAAACAGTACTTCAGTTGTTTAATTTTCTTAATTAATTGGATTTCAACTTAAGTTTTATATTTAATAAAGAATTATATATCTTCATTTTTATTTCTTAATAAATATACTTTAGGATATCTTAAGTGATTATCTATAAACATCACATAATATCTTTTATTACTTCTAAACATTTATTTTTTAAAATCACCCAAGGTAATATGAATTGATTATGATATTTCAGATTTTTTTTACTCGTTTAAAGGGTTAGTTAACAATCCTTTATTCTATATATATTTTACGTTTATCGAATTCTTCACTTTATAAGTCAAGGAAAAGATCTAATATTTTATTCTTTTTAGTGAAGTTATATATATTCACGTGTCCCAATCTATTATGCCAAACACTAAAGAGGCTTAATCATATAAATATAATTGAAAGATTTTTTAATTAATTTCATCATATGATATATATATATATATATATATATATATATATATATATATATATATATATATATATAATAAATTACCTGTTGCTATAATAGCTTTTTCCTATAAAGGTTCAATTTTTTATAAGTACAAGTTTCTCTCAATCAAACACAAGTTTAACCCGACTTTATTAATAAGAGAACTAAAGACTAAGTTTCTTCTATTATTAAGCATATGGAAGACATCATTTAAGATTAGTATTTCCATATGTGAACTTTAGAAGTATTTTTTTCCCGACAACTGGTGATGTTCGAACATTTTTCATGAATACCTGTTCTTCATTCCTTGTTACTTAATAAGAGGTAAGCATACATTAACCCTTGTAGACATGTCGAATTGCTCTATTGTTTAGTACTCATTCCATGTTGTTCATGAGATAGACTTCTAAAACAAGAATTAGTACTATATTTAATTCATTTTCAATTTTCGTGAGATTAACTTGGGCCTAGGTATTCTTCTTCTCCTAAACTCCGCGCATGATCTCTAATTTCACAGGGAAAGCAATTTTTAATTTTCTTAAATTATGTTTATGTTTTAATCTTGAGCCTACAATTTGTAATATGATGCCTTAGTTCTTCGTAGTAAAAGAAAGGTATTCTTCTCCGCCCGCACTCCACACATTATCTCTAGTTTCACCGTGAAAATAATTTTCATTTTTCTTAAATTATGTTCATGTTTTATTCTTGAGTATGATGCCCTAGTTCTCCGCGGTGAAAGGAAATGTATTCTTCTTCTCCTGCACTTTGTACATGATCTCTAATTTCACAGTGAAAATAATTTTCATTTTTTAAAATTATATTCATGTTTTATTCTTGAGCCTACAATTTGTGATATGGTGTGCTAGTTCTCCGTAGTGGAAGGCAATGTATTCTTCTTCTCCTGCACTCTGCACATGATCTCTAGTTTCACAGTGAAAATAATTTTCATTTTTTAAATTATGTTCTTATTTTATTCTTGAGCCTACAATTTGTAATATGATACGCTAGTTCTCCGTAGTGGAAGGAAATGTATCATTCTTCTCCTACATTCTGCACATGATCTCTAGTTTTACAATAAAAATAAATTTCATTTTTCTTAAATTATGTTCACGTTTTATTTTTTAGCCTACAATTTGTAATATGATACCTTAGTTCTCTGCAGTGAAAACAATTTCATTTCTTCTTATTGTTTGTCAGATTTCATTCCTCTAGGTTTGCTCTTAAGGTTATCTCATTTGTAGTTATTTTTTGGTCTCTGATTCTATTGACCTCCTTGTGTATAATGATACTCTCTAAAGACATGCCATTTTTTTTTATGTTTCATTATATTTTTATATTTTTTTTCATGATTATAGTAATTTTTCTATAAGAGCACCTCTAAGGAAAACCTTATCCATTTTCATTCCTTCAAATATGAGCTCAGGTATCCAATTTTGATATTTATAAATCTGATTAGTGAATTGTTTATCATCAATCATCACATAATGAAAATTTTGTGATGATATTTTTTTTGCCCTTGAATCTTCCAATACATATTTCTTTTCTAATGCAACTTAGATGCCTTTAGCAAAGGTATAAGAAATATAAACATCATAAAGCTCATTGGAGAGGATACTCATAATATAATATTTGCAAGTATGGGCTGTTATAGTCAAAATGGCGGTGATCGTATATTCTCGCGATGTCCTGATCCTGCGAGCATCTTTATTCGACTCTCGAGATCATCTGCTCGCGTCTCGCATATTAGATAAATACGGCACACAGTTATCGAGTCTTCGAGCCCTTATGGTCAATAGTCGAATATTGGAAGGCGGAAAAAATCGTTCTCGACCTGCGAGTAGTCCTTCTTGTAGTCGTTAAAAGGCGTCACATCTTAATATGCGAGCAGCTTGTCTCGCGAGCAGCTCCCGACTTGTGAGCAGTTCTGACTACTGATGATTAGCGATGACATCCCTTAGCCTATAGTACTAGCAGCCCGTATAGGCCGATTTTGGGCTTATCTTCGTTTACAGTTCCGTATCTCAAGGGATCGCTATCAAGGAACGTAGTTGACCAGATGACTAATTGGATTAGACTGTTCCTTTATCTGAGGATAAGCAGGATAAACATCTTATCCCATGAAATCAGTAGATGATCTCGGCGTCTTACGTAACAGAGTGGGACATTCGAATCTATATAAATAAATGGTTTTATCAATAAGAAAGTACACAATACTCAATCTCTAAACCTACGTTTCACACTTCATCTTACTATCTCAAGTACCCGTACTGACTTTGCCATCGGAGGGCCAACGGCTGGACGCGGGCCACCCATAGTTTCTCTTTGTCTCTTTTCAGGTCCAGAAAGAGAATCCCTTGGGAGGGAGGCGAATATCTGAAGGATCCTGGTACAAAACGTGACGTAAACAACTTGGCGCCGTCTGTGGGAACGATTTGATCATTAAAATCTGTCGCTCTCACCACTGATCAAAATCCTTCCACTATGCTTCCTAAAAAGACTGTTCATCCTTCCACTTCAAGGCAGACGTTACCTCCACC
The DNA here is from genome assembly GCA_003013855.2 of Liriodendron chinense. Taxonomy (NCBI): domain Eukaryota; kingdom Viridiplantae; phylum Streptophyta; class Magnoliopsida; order Magnoliales; family Magnoliaceae; genus Liriodendron; species Liriodendron chinense. The sequence continues at coordinate 119,764 of PVNU02003225.1, forward strand.
TGACGTTACAAAACCAGTGCCCATCCCTCAAGCCACTTCGACGGGCATCCCTCAAGGAGGTCCTAGCGTACCATCGCAAAACCCGTTATTTGAGACTTCCGGAAGCCAAGAAGATGTCATGCGCTTCCTCGGAAACACACTCCTAACTCTTAACGCTGGATTTCAAGCCTTGTCGAACCGACTTGATCAGCATTTCTTGGAGCCTCAGAAGCTACCTTCCGGAGGGTTGCCAGCGCATCCTATACCGATGGCTTCCAGACACTCTGTGGACGAACTGCAGGCCCAACCAAATCATCCTACGTCAAACCGAATGCCAATCGGTAACCAACCTCCTGCACTATCCCCACATTCTGTACATTCCAGTGCTTCCCGCCAACAGCAATCTCATGGGTCCACCGTTGGGACGTCAGGTTATACTTTATCATGGGAAGGAGATCTCAAAAGAATACATGATCGTTTTGATGACATGGAGCAACGATATCAGGCAAATCGACCATCAGCTGCTGTGGCGTCGATGCATCATCCGAGTCTCCTTTCACCAGCGAAGTCATGGAAGCACCGCTACCTAAAAAGTATCGTACACCTGTCATCACTCTATATACATGTATCGGCGATCCTCTCGAACATCTGGAAACTTATAGGTCTCTTATGGAGCTGGAGGGACATGGGTCGAAAATCATGTGTATGGCTTTTTTCCTAACTTTAAAGGAAGCAGCCCGTACGTGGTTCTAGGGGTTAAAACCTCGATCTATCGGTTCCTTTTCACAACTATCGGAGTTGTTCCTCTCCCAATTCATGGAAAGCATCCGCATCAAAAAACCGACGTCCCACCTAATGGATTTGAAACAGCAACATGGGAAAACAATAAAGGAATTTACAGTGTGGTTTACTACCGAAGCCGTCCAAACTGAAGGTTATACCGAAGAGAAAGGCCTCACTGCCCTAATAGCTGGGATCACCAGCGAAAATTCAGATTCGCTTTGGATAAGAATCCTCCTAAAACTATGACAGAATTCCAAGCTAAAGCTTAGAAGTATATCAATATTGTAGAAAAAGTTGCTTTAACGCGTCATGGTATACAGGGCAAGAAGCGCAAGCCGGAGGAAGTCTCTTCTTCGGATAAGAAATATCGGCGCGATCGGCGAGATCGCTCCCCCAAGAAAGTCTACTCTGGTAAGTACCATAACTACACCCCCCATAATCGGCCTCCAGAAAAGGTGCTAATGGAGATCAAGCATAAACCATATGTGAAGTGGCCCGCAAAGATCAAATCTGATCCTAAGAAAAGAGACAAGAGCAAATTTTGTTATTTTCATAAAGATCATGGGCACACCACCTGAGACTGCATATCTCTGCGTGATCACATCGAAGCTCTTATTCGTAAGGGTCACCTTCAAGACTATGTTGTCCGACAAGGTCATTCACCTAAAAGGGGGGAGGCCCCGTCACAGCAGAAGAAATCACCTCATCGACATACATCACAAGAAAATGTCGAACCTACTGGGGAGATTCAAACCATCGTCGGAGGACCGGCTTGCGGAGGAGATTCTCAAGCTTCGAGAAAAGCATACACCCGTAAGGCATCCAAGAAGCCTCAACATATCTACTAGTTGGAACAAACTCCTGAACATCAGAATCTAGCCGTCCTTCAATCTCTTTCTCCCTCGAAGATACAGAAGGGATTCACTTCTTTCACGAAGACTCCATCGTAGTCGCGTTAAAGGTATCAAATTATCTGACTCATCGTATTATGGTGGATACAGGTAGCTCTACTAATATTCTCTACCTGGAGGCTTTCGATAAAATGGCACTTGCCAGAAGCCTGCTCAAGCCAGTCTCAACTCCCATCGTCGGCTTCGGGGGTGAAGTGGTGACGCCTGAAGGGAGCATTGACCTTCCAGTCACCTTTGGTGAGAGCCCTGCGAAGACGACTATCTTCATCAACTTCCTCATGGTAGATCGGAGATCGGCGTACAACTCCATTTTGGGGCGACCATCGCTTAATAAGGTCGGGGCAGCTTTACATCCTTTGTATTTGTGCATGAAATTTCCCACCCCCAATGGTGTCGGGGTCGTACGAGGAAATCAGAGAGAAGCCTGGTCTTGTTACGAGATAGCTCTGCAAGATCGAACGAAAACTCAGGCGAGTCCAGTTATGATGATAGAGCAAGATTCATCAAGTCTTCCAACGGCCGCCTCGCTGGATCCAAGGGAGAATGTTCTCTAATCAGGAACTCCCGGGGAAGAAACAGTATCAATCCACTTAGTTAAAGACGATTCATCAAAAGTCATATACATTGGATCCTCTTTAACCAGCGTCCTCCGTGAAGATCTGGTTCGTTTCCTCACCGAATACCAAGACGTGTTCGCTTGGTCTCACAGAGATATGCCAGGCATCGACCCCAGCGTCATCGCACATCGTTTGAACATTGATCCGAATTATAAACCTATCCACCAGCGCCGACGTGCCTTTACTGCAGAGAGGCAAATGGCAATCAAAGCTGAAGTCGAGAAGCTGCTCATAGCCAATTTCATAAAAGAAGTTGACTACCCAGAATGGGTCGCGAACGTAGTTCTCGTTCGAAAAGCTAACGGCAAATGGAGAATGTGCGTCGACTATTCGGATCTAAACAAAGCGTGCCCTAAAGATAGCTTCCCAACTCCGCGAATCGACCAGCTGGTCGATTCAACAGCTGGGCATGCTTTACTCAGTTTTTTGGATGCCTATTCCGGTTATAACCAGATTATGATGCATCCGCCTGACAGCCAACATACCTCCTTCATCACTGACCGAGGCCTATATTGTTACCAGGTAATGCCTTTTTACCTTAAAAATGCAGGGGCCACCTATCAACGCCTCGTCAATAAAATGTTCGCCGCGCAAATCGACCGGAATATGGAGGTATATGTCGACGACATGCTCGTGAAAAGTGTTGTAGGAAGTGACCACCTTGCGGATCTTCAAGAAGCTTTTGACTTGATGAGGAAGTATCAGATGAAATTAAATCCAGAAAAATGTGCCTTCGGAGTCTCTGCTGAAAAATTTCTGGGGTTTATGGTCGGCTAACGAGGAATTGAGGCGAATCCCGAAAAGATAAAAGCATTGATCGAAATGAAGTCCCCGACCACTCTTAAAGACATCCAACGTTTGGTTGGTCGCATTGCATCATTAAATAGGTTCATCTCGTGAGCTTCGGACAAGTGCTTACCTTTCTTTAAGCTCCTTCGAGCCACGACCAAATCTGACTGGGAGTGGACACCACAATGTGAAGAAGCTTTTCAACAATTGAAGCAATATATGAGTACTCCCCCCATTTTATCTAAACCTGTGCCACACGAGCAACTCATCCTTTATTTGTCTGTGTCTTCCACGGCCATCAGCGCTGCTTTAATAAGAGAAGATTCCGGGATATAAAGGCCCGTTTATTATATCAGTCGAGCAATGGTGGATGCAGAAACCCGGTATTCTGATATGGAGAAGTTGGCCCTTGCTCTAGTCACAGCTGCCTGAAAACTACGACCATACTTCCAGGCCCATGCCATATTAGTACCAACAAACCATCCGTTGCGACAGGTCCTTCAAAAGCCCGAGGCTTCAGGAAGATTAACCAAATGGGCGATCGAGATCAGTGAGCACGATATTTCATTCTGCCCCCGAACCTCGATCAAGGGCCAAGCCGTGGCTGACTTCATTGCCGAATTCACATACTCCTCTCCTGATGATGATGTCGCGATCAGCGACCAGCCATCCTGGTCACTCTTTATGGACGGGTCCTCGAGGGCTACCGACAGTGGAGCGGGCCTAATTTTAGTTGCTCCAGACGGGTCGCATTTCCAATACGCCTTACGTTTCGATTCTCGTATCTTGAATAATGAAGCAGAATATGAGGCTCTGATCGTTGGCCTCGAACTAGCAAACGTCCTCTCAATTTAGAATCTGCTTATTCACAATGACTCTCAGCTCATAGTCAATCAGGTACTCGGTGAATTCGAAGCAAAAGAAGAAAGAATGGCATTATACAAATCTCGAGTACTCATCTTGCTCGCAAAACTGAAGAATTATGAAATAATTCACATCCCTCGCGAGAAGAATAAACTCGCAGATTCTTTAGTAAAGCTGGCCTCCGCACCAGAATCTGAATTATCTCGTTCAATTCCTATCGAGCACCTCCAGACATTGAGTATCAACCAAATAACGCCTGAGCAAGCAAACGAGGTCCATCCCTCTCTATGTTGGATGGATCCCATCACCCTCTATCTCAAAGATGGAGTTCTTCCAGACGACAAGAAATCCGCATGACAAATTCGATATCGAGCTGCCAGGTACACTGTACAGAATGGGATCTTATTACGTAAGAGTTTTTCTTTGCCTTATTTAAGGTGTCTTCACCCAGAAGCAGCACATCGTGTTCTAGATGAAATACACCAGGGGGCATGTGGTAACCACCCAAGGGGACGATCCCTAGCATACAAGGCAATGAGGCAAGGGTATTATTGGCCCACTATGAAGGCAGATGCAATTGAATTCTCTAAAAAATGTGATAAATGTCAGCGATATTCTCCCATACCTCATACACCGTCTGAGCAAATGACACCAATTGATAGCCCTTGGCCCTTCGCCCAATGGGGGGTCGATATCATCAGGCCCCTGCCTACCGGGAAAGGATAAAATAGGTTCGCAATCATGGCGGTCGATTATTTCACCAAATAGGCCGAGGCAGAACCATTAGCCAAAATCACTGAGAAACAGACTACTAAGTTCATATGGAAAAATATCATATGCCGTTATGAACTCTCCCACACTATAATTACCTACAATGGAATGCAATTCGACAATGCCACTTTCGATGAATTTTACGAAAAGTGGAAGATACGCAACATCCGCACATCTCCATATCATCCTCAGGCAAATGGGCAAGTTGAGGCAGTGAATAAAATCATTAAGCATCATTTAAAGACCAAACTTGGTGAGTGTAAAGGTATATGGCCAGAACTCCTGCCGGAAGTCTTATGGGCATATAGAACTACAACTCGTACATCAACAGGCGAAACTCCTTTCTCCCTAGCATTTGGTATCGACGCAATAGTACCAGTTGAAATTCAAGTGCCCTCGTGTCGAATCGAGCAGTATGACCCCACATGTAATCAGAAAAGTCTTCGACTTCATCTCGATCTCTTGGAAGAGCGAAGTAATGCCTCCCAGATGCGAGCAGCCGCGTATCAACGGCGTATTGCTCGCTACCGAAATGCTAAAGTTCGGCCTAGAGCTTTCCAGCTCGGCGATTTAGTCCTCAGACAGAACCTTGGAGTTTCTACTCGATCGCTTGATCCAAATTGGGAAGGCCCGTATCGAGTCATCAAAATTGTGCGACCCGGCACTTATTATCTTAAAGACATGCAGGGAAGACCCGTACGACACCCTTGGCACGTGGAACACTTGCTACAATATTTCCCTTGATTCGATGTAACTCTTAACGACATTCGAATGAATAAGAACTGAAGAAGTCTTTTTTTTTCGCTACTCCATTTACTTTGACCAGAATAGCCCTGAAGAGAATATACATTCTCTTGGCCAATCATCTACCCTTGGTAGAACTAAAACCATCTTTTGGTCGCTACTCCATTTACTTGGACTAGAATAGCCCCGAAGAGAATGTTCATTCTCTTGGCCAAATTGTCTACCCTTGGTAGAATCAAAGTCTCAATCGATAGATTAGTCTATCTCCACAGGGGTATGGTCATCACGACCCCTCGGATTGAGCATAGCTCATTATTACTGAGTTAAATATGAAGACATTCATTGCGTAATGAAGGAAAAACGAGAAAAAGGAAAGGAGAAGACCAATACCATCATCAAAAAGTGTTTCTTTTCATTGATAATCAATTGTTTACAAAGATTTGATCATAAGTAAAATAAATACAGGAGAGAAAAAAGAAAAAGATAAATCAGTCTCTTGGAGGAGGAGCTGCACTCTCGACATCAGGGCCTACATCGGGAACCCCTCCAGCTTGAGTGACTTCGGTCACCTCGTTCTCGGCAGCTGCTTGCTCTTCCGCAGCTATGATGGTCGCGACCCACTCGAATTCTCCCATATCAAAAGATGGGGTCATCCGTTGCACTACTCGTAGTGCAAAGTCGCGACCAGCATCGTATGACTCATATCTTTCTTCGTCATACAGCGGTGAAGTTCGAAACTCGGTGATGGCTCGAGTTCCTTCTTCAGAGAGCATTTTGACAAGGGCGACCCTCTCCTCGTCCCAGTGGATCGAGTCATCCTTGAGCTGTGCGAGAGTGGAGCGCTCTTTTTCCAAATCTTCGCTGACTTCCTTGAGCTGCGACTTGGTCTCTGCGAGCCGCTCCTCTAGCGAGATCTTATCTTGGCGGAAGATCTCCCTTTCTCTCTCTGGTTTCTCCTTCAACTCCGCGAGCTTGGTGAAGTTGGAGTCCAGAGCCTGGTACCTATTGGTCAGGACTTGGACTTTCTTTATGAGGATCTTTTTCTCCTCATCTCTCTTCGAGATCAACGCCTCGCGGGACTTGAGGAGCTGATCCCTTCCTTGAACTGCCTTCTCCAAGGCGATCCTCTTCCCGTCCGCGTCATCAATCACACGACGGGCGGTAAGAATATCACGCCTCGTCCGTAAGATGAGGTCCAAGTCCTGCGAAATAGAAGAAAGATTGTGAGATAAATATCGGAAGCAGACAAAGATAGCAAGACTACAACATCAAAAAGCATGTTACCTGAACCATCCTCACTCCCGCCTCGAGGAAGAGGTTTTTAGGGCTTGGCTCGGGGAGGGTGCCGAAGGTTTGGGGGGAGATGTTGTCGAACAAAAATTTGCATATTGGGTGTAGATGACGAGGGACAGTAAATGACCCACTGCCAGAGGGCTGGGCAACGACCAGCCCAGCCGTGCTCGCGACGGGAGCAGCAACCGTCTCGCGAGAAGGAGCCGTCTCGCCAGCAGGAGCCAACTCGCGAGCAGGAACCGACTCCCGAGGCCCTGTCGGCTCGTGAGATTCTTCGGCTGGGGGGCATCCAGACCCCGCTCCGTCATCCCTCGGGAAGTTATCGGTAATATTAATTGCTGGTGGTCCAGATGGGACCACCAGCGAGGAAATGACGGGCGCAAGGGCTGCTGGCACCCCTACCGTGCTCGCGAGCTGGGTAGACTGGTCGGCACCCTTCTGGTTAGATGGATGGGAAGGACCGGCAGACGACTTCTTCTGCCTTTTAGGGTTTATGCCTTTAAGTAGAGGCAGCAAACCCCTCTTCTCTCCGGCCTTTGTCATAGCGATCTCTTCACCGGATATTAATCCTGCCGCTGCGAGTCACGAGGATGACAAACACGCCTCGATGTGCCTGTCGCGAGCAGGCAGCTTGTATATTTTCACGATTTTCTCGTGAATTCCTCCCTTCAAGTTTGGCTTCGTCAAAGCCGGGATACCTGCAAATACGAACAGAAGTTAAAAAACACAAAAACCCTAAGTCTGACTGGAGAAATTCGTACAATGTGGAATTGTGACTACCTTCACAGAAAAATCGGTTCACCCCAGGGCCCCTAGAGGAAGCGGATTCCCAGTTCCCGGAAGTGTAGAACCAGCGTTTCCTCCAGCCGGGATAATTTGAAGAGGGCTTCCCCAGCACGAAATTATCCCGGTGCCAGTAGCATAGGTAATACCAGCCTTCGCTGGAGGGTGCCTTCTTAAGTCGGAACATTCGGAGGAACTCTTCAGCGGTGAGCTCCCCGTTACCAGCCTGAGCCCAGAGGGCAAACGGGCTCAGGACCACCCTCCATCCGTTCACGATGAGTTGCCCGGGGGCAATCTTATAACATCAGAGGACATCACGAATGAAGGGATGGAGAGGAAGGCACACCCCAAAAATGAGGTGGTACTCATAGATAGCCACACACCCTGGGGAAGGGGAATCCGGTGTTTCTCCATCTCCGGGTAGCCGGAGAATGACTGAGTCAGGGATTAAGTATCTTTTCCATAACTCAAGCAGCCGGTCCTCTGACAAAATGGAGGGATACCCAGACGCTGAGTATCTGCCTGTCGGAACCCTCGCATTACTGGAGGCAGAGGATTCCGGGGTAGCATCTCCCAGGGGGACGGTGGTCTCATCAGAGTCTCCAGCCATGGGAGTTTTTAAAGAAGAAAAAAGAAGAAGGAAAAAGAATATACCAAGTGTGAGAAATGGAAGGGGAAGGACACTGAAGGAAGAACAAAGACAGACACCGGGTGAGGGAAGATGGGTGAAGGAAGAAGATTTTTTTCGAAAGCTTCTGTGAAAATCCGGAGATATGGCAGACTCCGTATATTTATATGCAATCATTCCGCCGGATTTGGCGACACGTGGCTACCACTCGTTCGGCACGGCAGTCGAGCAGGCACGCCCATTAATTCCCTAGACACGTAGTGTCTCTTCATTTCCTATCTGCCGAAAGGCTGTGGAAGGCTGGCGCTCATTAATTCCAGCTCAAGCATGTACGGTTTCATTCTCGATAAAGGTGGTAGGCGGTTATGCATGACAGTGAGTAAGTCCTTCCCTTAGAATTCTTGACGATAAGGACTTGGGGGGCATCTGTTATAGTCAAAATAGCGGTGATCGTATATTCTCGCGATGTCCTGATCCTGCGAGCATCTTTATTCGACTCTCGAGATCATCTGCTCGCGTCTCGCATATTAGATAAATACGACACACAGTTACCGAGTCTTCGAGCCCTTATGGTCAATAGTCGAATATTGGAAGGCGGAAAAAATCGTTCTCGACCTGCGAGTAGTCCTTCTTGTAGTCGTTAAAAGGCGTCACATCTTAATATGCGAGCAGCTTGTCTCGCGAGCAGCTCCCGACTTGTGAGCAGTTCTGACTACTGATGATTAGCGATGACAACCCTTAGCCTATAGTACCAGCAGCTCGTATAGGCCGATTTTAGGCTTATCTTCGTTTACGGTTCCGTATCTCAAGGGATCGCTATCAAGGAACGTAGTTGACCAGATGACTAATTGGATTAGACTGTTCCTTTATCTGAGGATAAGCAGGATAAACATCTTATCCCATGAAATTAGTAGATGATCTCGGCGTCTTACATAACAGAGTGGGACATTCGAATCTATATAAATAGATGGTTTTATCAATAAGAAGGTACACAATACTCAATCTCTAAACCTACGTTTCACACTTCATCTTACTATCTCAAGTACCCGTACTGACTTTGCCATCGGAGGGCCAACGGCTGGACACCGGCCACCCATAGTTTCTCTTTATCTCTTTTCAGGTCCAGAAAGGGAATCCCTTGGGAGGGAGGCGAATATCTGAAGGATCCTGGTACAAAACATGACGTAAACATGGGCATTTCGCTTATGAATTTCATTCACTAAATCAAATTAAAATGATTCAGATAATATGTAGGAAACGTTTTGAGTATGTAGCGCAAAGGCTAATTTATGTTTCCACCTTTTGAAATGTTATCCGGAGGATGGTTCAATTTTCAACAGCTCAGTTGTGGAATTTATTATAATGGTTGCCATAATCCTAGATAATTTTCTAATAATTTGACTTTAAGATTGTGAGTTTTAGGTTTCGAAATATATAAACTATATGCTGATTAAACAAAAATAAAATGGAGAAAGAAACCTATTAGAGTTTTGTAGTTGATGTGTGATTTGAAATCACTTGGCTTAAAGTTGAATTTGCCATCCTGGGAGGATATCTTTTAGTGCAGCCGAAATCTTAAATGGTCAACCTCTAAGATACAACTACTACTATCCAGTCACAATATGCACACATTATACACTACCTTCAACTACCTTGCATGCTTAAAAGGAAATAAAAAACGAGTTTGAAGAAAATAAAATTCTTTTTTTAATCATGCAACGCATGTCCTTAGCACTCAAACCTAAGAACTACTGTTGAACACCTAGGCGTCTTCCAGTTGGGCTACAGGCGAGACACAAAAAAACAAACATCTTTTAGAGCATTTTTTTTTAAAGGTAGTCATGCAACGCACCCACCTTGTTAGCTGGGCAATGCACCCACCCACCAGTGGGGTTAGTGTGTCTGCTTAGCACTCGAACCTGAGACTTGCTGTTGAAACGCTTAGGCGTGTTCCAGCTGGGCTAGCAAGCGAGACGCAACATCTTTTAGAGCATCAAGTTGAGAATGAATAAATGAAAATTTTTAATGGGGAGAAGTCTTTAAATAGGCTTTGGAAAGACAAAGACCTCTTTTACAAAAGTTGTATTATTGGATTTAAACCCCCAACTCAACTAGTGCGGCTATTAGGCCCGATAACTGTTGGGTCCTAAACAAATACAAAATTCAAAGAATCAACCCTTCAAGAATGTGTAAGTAAAGACTTGCAGCTTATCATGCATGCACACACGCACACACTCCCATAGTTGTGCGCCCACAGCTCAGTGCGACGTGACGCGTATGTGCCCTAATATGGCTTGGCTCTATGCTCACGCTGCAAATGGTGCACACACACATTCATGATTATTGGCACTAATAGATCATATATTAATTGAAATTTCATTATAAATGTTTATTTTGGGTTTTTTTTAATTTCTAAATATTTTTTTTTTTAGTTTTTTAATGCTTGAAAATAAAATAGGCATAACTGCTTATATGAGCTCATACACCTCTCTGTAACCAATTTTCAAAACCTCATCTAAAAATAAATAAACAAACAGCTAGCTTAGATCTCGTGAACCATAGCTCAGTTGATTGATGGAGTGCCTAATTTTTATCAAAGGCATATGCATTGTGGGCCCACCTGATAGACAGCTTAGATCTCTCACTCATTCTCCACTTTGACAAGTGTTTGTATAGGATCCTTCGGGCTTTCATTTTTGTACAAGTGGGGCCCAACCCAACTTCCAGTGATAAAAAACCGTTAATATTATAGGCCCCACTGTTGTTGGTTGATGTACATATAATATATATTTTTTTTTATGGGGAATCCCACCCTTTATGAGATGGTTTAGAAAGAAAGTACAATGTTTTGGAGTTGTTAGGAGATCACAAAGGAAAGCCACTGATAGAGGGGGACAAGTACATTTTGGAGTTGTTATCATCCTAACCTTGCAAGCAAATCTCTGTGGAGCCCACCATTTGTGTGTAACATCCACTCCATTCATTATTTGTGCGAGCTTATGTAAAGACGTGAGCTCAAAAAATAAGGTGGATACATAACTCAAGTGGGCCACACTACCAGTAACAGTGGATGTGGGGAACGCCCACCATTAAAACCTTCCTAGAGCTTACCACGGGAAGCGGATGGCATACTGAGAAACTCTGTGGGGCCCACCATGGATGTATGTGTCTTATCCACGCCGTCCATCCGTTTTTCCAGATCATTTTAAGACATGAGCCCAAAAACTGAAGCATATCCAAAGCTCAAATAGACCACACCACAGGAAACAGTGGGAATAATGATGTCCACCGTTGAGACCTTCCTAGGGCCCACAGTGATGTTTATTTGTCATCCAACTTGTTCATAAGGTTACAAAGAGATGGACGAAGGTAAACCCAAAATATCAGCATGATCCAGAATTTCAGTGGGCCCCGAAAAGTTTTCAATGGTAGGTGTTCAATTTACACCCTTTCCTGTGGTGTGGTCCACTTGAGCATGCTTCAATTTTGGGATCATGCCCTAAAAGGAGCTGGTAAAGAAGATGGACGGTGTGGATAGACAGTGGGCTCCACATAGTTTACTCAGTACGCTTAGCGTATTTGCTTCCCTTACCTTGATGTCTATACGCCATCCAACCCGTTCATAAGTCCGACCAAGATGAGGGGAAGGTTTTCCTTGTTGTGTGGCCCACTTGAGCTATGAATTGGCCGTGTTTTTTGGCACACGTCCTAACGTGGGCTGGTGAAAATAATGTACAGAGTGGATTTTGTGCACACACAACGATGGGCCGGGCTAGGGAAATTTGGGCCTGGTCCGGCCCATTCCAACTCTACTGGTATGGCGTTTGCCAAATCACGAACGTAGACTACCAAATGTTGAATTCTACCTATACATTGCTGGGTTTAAAAGCAAGATCTAGACCATTCATCAGTGGGCCACACTGCCCAAAAATTACACTGATGGGCCCAAAAAGCAAGATCTAGACCATGCAAAGTCTTTACTTATCCACATCCGTTGAGTGAAGTTCTCAAATTGGATGGAAGGGATTGCTGGGAAGATCTGGGTTTTGGGCTACTGTCTATCCCCAGTGGGTCCCCCTCATGAATTTCCCAGATCTCTGGCACAAGTAGAATGGAACGGTGTTGTAGTTAGGTGGCACATGGGCTATTTTGGGCCCAGATTTTAACTCAATCCGGGCGGGAGCCATGGTATTATCCAGACCGTTTATTTGATGGATGCCATCATGGATGGGCCACACCCAAACAATCAAATGGTTAGAATTAATCCAATTGAGAAGATATTTTTAGGCATGGTCTACCCTTGGTAGGGTCCATCTCAACTATTTGGACCACCCAGAAATAATGGGCTCCACTTTTACCATCCTAGGATCATGACCAAGTAAATGATACATGTCATTTCTATATGTTCAAGCTATGTGGGGCCCACCTGTGATATTCATGTGGAATGTCAACCATGCATCTGGTGTGCCTTTTCATTTCACCTTACCAAGAATCATTAGGATTGAAAACTCAGGTGGGGACAGCAGGGAGAATGTATGATAATACCTAAAGACTAGATATTCACGTCGTGGGGCCCACCTGAGTTTTGGTGGGGCCCATCATCTTGGATGGCCCACCTAATGACTAAGTTGGATGGCGTGTACACAATAAGGTGGGTATTCCATCTGGAAGTTTGGATGGTGGGCGTCATCCTCCCCAATGTTCCCTTTAGTGTGGCTAGAGGTGGGCACAAACCAAGCCAGCTCGAAAGCTCAGCTCGGATTGGTTCGAAAAAGCTCGGCGTGGATTGGTTCGAATGGAAGTTCAAACCAAACCAAGCCTCCGAGTCAAGCTCATTTGAAAAAACAAACCAAACTCAAACTAGGGCAATTCCGGCTCGACTTGAAGCTCAATTTGATTCAGCTCGGTTTGATTCGGCTCGTAGATTATAAGCACATTGTTTCCTGTGGTGTGATCCACTTGAGCTTTGGATATAATTCCATTTTGGGATCATGTCCTAAAATGATATGTAAAACATATGGATAACATGGATAATACATATACATGATGACATGGATAATACATAATACATTTACATGAATACACACTGTTTCCTTGCACTTGTAAGATTATGCTTGTGTACTTTTGTTTGGAAAATACTCTTACATGTCTACTTTGAAGTTGCACTCTTTTGAAGGATGTTAAACATCATATAGTAAGATATGTTTCTACTTTTTTTTCTAAGTTTTTAAATTCTTTTCTATTCAAATGAATAACGAAAAAAAGAGCGACTGGCTGTTTGAACTCGGCCCGGCCCGATTCGAAATTTTCAACCAAGCCGATCCCAGCTTGAACCAGATTTTTCTGGAGCAAACCAAACTCGGGCCGCATGGGTCGGCCCGAAACCCAAACCAAACCGATCCACAAACTGCGTGGTACAAAAACAAACCAAACCAAACTAGGGCTAACTCGACTCGGCCGGATCGTTGCCCACCTCTAAGTGTGGCCTACTTGAGTTATTAATCAATCTACCTTTCTGATTTAGGCTTTTTTTAATTTTTTATTGTTGGGGATCATTATTAATTTAATAATGAGGCAAACAAAAACCAGCACGACAGGCTAGGGTGGGTGTGGCCCTGACTGTACGGCCCACGTTGACATATGTATTCAATGACCGCGCCTTTCATTGGTTTTCCAGCTTATTTTAGGGCATGGTCCCAAAAATCGAGTAGATTAAACTTTTAGGTGGACCACACCACAGAAAATAGAGGTTATGGACCGTTAAAAACATTTTGTGGGTCACACAAGTTTTGGGTCTCTGTGGGGCTCACCGTGATGTATTTGTTTTCTCCATACCGTCCATCCATTATGAAAAATGATTTTAGAACACCGGATAAAAAAAAATGAGGTATATTGAATGATCCAGTGGACCATACCACAAGAATAGTGGGGATTGAATGCATAGCACTGAAAACTTATTGAAGGCCACAGAAGTTTTGGATCAAGCTGATATTTATGCTTTCCTTTCATCTAGGTCCATGTGACCTTATGAACAGGTTGGATGTCAAATAAACATCACAGTGAGCCCTAGGAAGATTTCAACAACGGAGGTCATTGTCACCATTCCATCTTATGGTGTGGTCCACTCTAACCTTAGATCTTCTTCTTTCTTAGGCTCATGCCATAAAATTGTCTTTCAAAATGGATGGACCTATTAGATAAAGCACTTATATCATGGCGGGCCCTACAGAACCTGATAGTATTGTCGGTGTCTAGCTAATCCAGGGTAATACCCAATCTGCGCCCGGGGCAATCCACTTTCATCCACTCGGAGGTAAATTTCGGACGGAATTGCCCTTCTCCCTTCCGAAAACCCATATCCATTTCCAATGTTCGTTTTTCATAATTTTCCAACTATAATCTTTTTCTTCGGAAAATCTCCGGTTAGAAGTAATGACTGTGGCTCCTCTGTCCAAGAAGCTTCGAAAAGGTATACTTTTTGTTTTGTTTTTTTTTTTTTCATAGTCTTTTCGAAATGATGATTTTTGGTTTTTCAAATGTTGTTATATTTTTATTTCGATTTTGAATACAACGCATTCATTGAAATATGAATGTGAAATGTTTGAAAATTTTATTTAAGTAATTAGATTAAAGTTGGTTTCGAATTTGAATACGACGTGTTCGTTGAAATTTGAATATAAAATTTTTGAAAACTTTCGACGAGCACAGCAACAATTCAACGAGTACTTATTGGAATTTCAATGAGCACAACAACGAGCACAGCAACAATTCAACGAGTACTTATTGGAATTTCAATGACCACAACAACAATTCGTGACATTCAACGAGCATAGTGGCATTTGAACTAAGTACTCATTGAAATTTCAACGACCATAATGAAATTCAACAAGCATAGTGTCATTTAAATGAGTACTCGTTGAAATTTCAACGAGCACAGTGAAATTCAACTAGCATAATTGAAATTTGAATAAGTACTCGGTTAGATTTTCCTGTAGTCGTTCAATACTCTATGGCTACGGTTAAAGTCCGTAGTGTTTATTTAAAAATTCAATGACAACTTTGCTTGGAACAAGTACTCGGTCAAATTTTGCAAACTCATTGAACTATGGTTAAAATCCATAGCCTTGTTTAAATTTTAACAAGTCTGGCAAACGTTAAATGAGTACTTTTTGATTTGTCACTGTATTAGTTGAATTTGTCATTGTGCATGGATTTTGGAGGGCATTTTTGTCCAAAAAAAGCTTACAAGCTTAGAAATGGAAATTAAAGTTTTGGAGGTCTACTTGGGAATTTTGGTCCAAAGTGAGGCTTAAAAAAGACAGAAAAATCTATATTCGTTCACCGGAACCAAAAGTAATGATTGTGGTGAATAAGGATCCCATAAAAACTTCTTTCGAGGAATGGGCCAGGCTCAGCCATTTCTCAAGAATAATAGCTAAGGGTCCTGATACTAACACTTGGCCAATACATATACCTAGCCAGTTCATTCCTTGTTTTGTTCCAATAGCAGGATGCCCTAATTATGATGCACGCTCAGGAGCACAAATAATCCAGCGGAAATAAAAGATAATAATAATTTAAAATTCAACATTAATTATTACAGACTAAGAGATCCATAAAGAGATGCAATGAAGCGGGCTATTCATCACAACCACAAAAGTGTGAAGTTCAATTATTTCTTAGATTGGATCCGACAAGAGATGGAACCTCCCGATCTTGCAAAATCATAACCTAAATATCCAACGTGAATCACTAGTCCGAGGAACCAAGGATTTTCTCGGATTAGGGATTTAAAAACTTGAGAATTTAGGGTTTTAGATCAATTCTAGGATTTGAAGATTATGAGAGAATGGAAATAGAAAAAGAAGAAAAATAAGTTTACCTTATAAGAAGATTGGGGGGCACAAGAAGAAAAAATGAGAAGAAGATTGAAAAAGAAGATAAAGTTTCATGAGAGAGAGAGAGAGAGGAGGGATGCACCACAAAGGCTTTTTTTATTAATCAATCAACTAAATTCGTGTTTAGAGCTTAACTCACTTAAATAGACACTAAGTAAAAAAATACCAAATATATTCAAAACTTAAGTAAAAAAACAAACTAAAAAAATAGTTCATGCGATGGTCGGGCGCCCGGTGGAAGTGAAAGATGTCCAGCGACGAAAATAGCTAAATAAGTGAATTTCAGGTGCTCGGTGACAATTGGTCAGGCGCCCGATGGTTCAGAAACGTCGGTTGTCCCGATGGCCCAGAAGCATCGGGAAAACCATAAGGAGAATTTCAAGCATCTGGTGACACTTGGTCGGACACTTAACGGTCCAGAAACGTCGATTTTCCCGACATCCCAGAAGCATCGGGAAAACCGTCAGGAAATTGAAATTTCTGCTTTTCTTGCCGACGACTCAGAAGCGTCGGGAATCTGTCTTTTTTGTTTTTTTTTTTTTTTTTTTTGGTTCCTCTTACACACATCTTCCCATGGTGGAGCCTTCTCAAATGTTCTAAACCACATGTGTAAAGTCTTCAATGCTCTTTCAATAGTCGCCAAGACACAATGAAGATACTTATAGCGTGTGCTTTCTTCGTTGATAAACTTGGAAAGGTCTTGTGTTCTCATCACTTAAACTCTATGAAGCATGACTAGATATATAATTATACTAGATCCCCTAAAAGCTATAAAATTTCATAGAGTAGAGACCGCACGCTGTGTAGGCCGAAGATGGTATTTAACCCTTTCCTCTTCTATCGATGAAACCCAGAGAAATTGCTTGAGTCAATTAAGTCAGGAAACTTCGCGATTTCCCGACTCGTAAGCAATTATATGATTTCTATCTAGCCGTAAATTTCAAACATCATTTAGCTAATGGCGACTCCAAAAGTCAAACACATCATTTTTACATTTGTGTCAATTCAACACCCAATCTACACAATTGATAAGCAGAAGTAAAAGGTGACTACTGCATATTAGCGTGAGCATTCTCAAAGCCCAAAAACTAGGTAGATCCAAACTCAAGTGGACCACCCCATAGGAAACAATGAGCGATGGAAACACCACCGACAATAACTTCTTGGGGCCCACCACACCATCATTTCTATGTCCATCCAACTGTTCATAAGGTTATACCCACAATAATTGAGGGAAAACACAAATATTAACCCCATCCGAAGCTTTTATGGTCCAATAAAGTTTCAATGGTATCACTCAATCCCATTGTTGCTTAGGGTGTGGCCCATTTGGATATGCCTGGTTTTTTTAACTCACATTTTACCATGAGCTTGTGAAATTGATGGACGGAGTAGATGTGACAAGGACATTGCAATGGATGGAGTAGATGATCCTCCAACAAGTGCAATCCTGAAACAGTGAAAGTTAAATTAATGATGGGCAAAACTGTCTTTACGCTACTAATATTTTTTTTAATATATGCACTAACTGATAGGCAATCATACGACCATACGAGACTATTTTAACCTTTTAGGATGCTTCCCTTTTTGTCCTCTATTTTTATATCATATCATCTTGCAATATATTATATTACAAGGGTTTTGCTAATGCCATGCATCTGTATATCTAAGTCCAATACATGCCTCAACACTTGCAAACATAATACAAGTGTGGAACATCTGATCCATCCATTAGGTCGGCCGGGTGTATCTACACCGTCCCCAAAAATCAGGTGGCCCCTCAGAAGGTGGATCACAAAGATAATGGATGGATAGAAGATAACTTGGCTCAGCTATCATTATCTTCATCCACTGTGGTCCACCTGATGAGTGAACCAATTTCATTGCTGGTTCAAATATGCATCTGAACCGTGGGTCCATTTGATAGACAGTTCAGATGTTTCACACGTATGCCATGTTGGTCCATGTGGAAGCATGAGTGAGAGGAGCTATGCAATAAAAAATGCAAAATGCAAAATGCGGATTTGTTTTGATAATTGGTGATCAAACCAAAGGTTTGGCATTAATATATAGGTTCTTTCTCCCACGTGAACATGGTGGGCCATTCTTCCTAGAGGATTATTTGATACTCTGGCAGAGTGTGAAGGATACGCAGAAATTGAAAAAATTGTAAATGTGGCATATATTCACTCAATTGAAACGGTCAAAGTTGCTGGATTCAATGTAGATAGGTCAAATTCCAAATTTCAGATTGATTAAACTATTCCATCCAGTGATTAATGGGCATTTAGTTGTTGAATCTGGACCGTTGACTGTTTTCATCTTGACCATCTATTAGCTGTCCACTAATCAGCTGGTTAGTTAATCAAAAAGATTTGGATGGTAATTTGAACTACTTGTCGGGCGTACATGTGCAATATCTTAATGCCAGTGTATCAACTGCCACGTTCTATCAGAGTATCAAAGCTTCTCTCTCTTACATTCACGTGGATTCAGGTCTGCAGATGTCCAAGTTCAAAGGACGCGGATCGTGGGGATATACCCAGTGGCACGACTCTGTCGGTGGGGTCCACCGTGTGTATGTGTTTCATCCACACCGTTCATACGCTTTTTCTCTTCATTTTAGTTCATGGGCCCAAAAATGAGGCAGATATAAATATCAAGTGGACCACTCCACAGGAAATAGTGAGTATTGGATGCCCTACCGTTGAAAACTTCAAAAATTTCTTGGAGGCAGTAGGAGTTTCGGATCAAGCTTTAATTTTTTTTCTTTTCCTTCATCCAGGTCATCCAGGTCTTTCTAACCTTATGAACATGTTAGATGGCAAATAAACATCATGGTGGGCTCTATAAAGGTTTCAAATTATCCCCACCGTTCCATGTGGTGTGGTCCACTTAAGCTTTATATATGCTTCAATGTTGGGTTCCCGCCAAAAAATGAGCTGGAAAAACGGATGGACGGCGTGGATAAAAACATGCATAAAGGTGGGCCCCACAACTCAATCCACTTCTAGGAGATATGGCTTTACAATTTTCCGTTTTACGGTTTTACTGTTTCTACAGTATTCCACAGTACGTGGAACTACATGAACGGTAACGATTGATGCAATTCTCTGCCACATGTGATTTTTAAATATGGCCCTACCATTTTCTGGTTCTGTACACTATACTGTATCCATCTCCTTAGATATTTAGATTCATGGATGGGTAGAAAAAATAAAATCCTTAGATATTTAGATTCATGGATGGGTAGAAAAAATAAAATCCTTAGATATTTAGATTCATGGATGGGTAGAAAAAATAAAAGTTTTAATTAGTGTATGAAAACCGTCCCATGCATCAGCTTGTAGAACCGTCCATTCGGTTCATTCAATACTTCATTCGCTACTCTGCAAAATTCACATCAATCCGACGGTCCTATGCATCTGATCCTTTACTCTGCATACAATCTTGTCCATCCATTAGATGTATTTAAATGGCTTGGATTGGAATGAGGAGTGGCAACAAGCTGGACTAACCAAAAAAAAAAAAAAAAGGAAGCTGGACTCGGCTTCGGTAGTGACTCCTACTACTACTGAGCTCGGTACTGGTCGGTGCTGGAAAAGCCTCTGTGGCCCCACCATGATGTATGTTTCTCATCCAATCCGTCTATCCATTTTGTGATTTAATGTTAGGGAACTAAATGATTCAGAAAACGAGGAAGATTCAAATCTCAGGTTGATCCCACCACAGGAAACAGTGGTGATTGAATGCCTACCATTAAAAACTTCATAGAGTACACTGTAATGCTCATCTGACCCGTTGATTAGGTCATACAGACCTAGCTGAAGGAAAAAACAAACATATCAGTTGGATTCAAAACTTTTGTGGCCCTCAAGAAGTTTTTAATGGTGGGCATTCAATCACAACTGTTTTGGAAGCGGTTTGGCTAGTGGCAGGGTGGCTAGTGGTCGGTGCTATGTGGGTCCCGTCATGATGTATGTATTTTATCCATGCCGTCCATCCATTTTTTCAGATCATTTTACGGCATGATACCAAAAATGAGGCAGATATAAATATCAGGTGCACCACACCACAGGAAAACAGTAGAGATTGAATGTCCACCATTAAAAACATTCCAGGGCTCACTGTAATGTTTATTTGACATCTAACCTGTTGATTATGTCATACAGACCTAGATGAAGGGAAAAAACAAATATCAGATTGATCTAAAACTTTGATGGGCCCCAAGAAGTTTTTAATGGTGGGCGCTCAATCACCACTGTTTTCTGTGATGTGGTCCACTTGATATTGGGATCTACCTCATGTTTCTTCTAATACCATAAAATGATATGGAAATATGGATGGACGGCGTGGATGAAACACATACATCATGGTGAGGCCCACAGAGCACCGACCACTAGCCAATGGCTAGTGGCAGGGTCACTAGCCAATCCACGTCCCACTGTTTCCTACGGTGCGGTCTTCTTGAGATTTGGATCTACCTCATTTTCGAGATCATGCCCTAATATTAGATCATAAAATGGATCGACAGAGTGGACAAAATACATACATCCTGATAGGGCCACGGAGGTTTTTCAGCACCGGACCTCGCTAATGGAGGGGTCACTACAGAATCCGAGTCCCAACTAGCTGGGCATCATGCTCAACCTAGCTGCGGACAAGTCCTGAACCTATTAGTTTGGCCATGGGCTGGGCTCTTGGAATGCATGGACGTATCATTTTTTTCCCGGGCTCAGGCATAGATTATTTTAGCTTGACCCTGCCTGGCTTGACTTCATGCATACATGGGTTATATTCTACACATGCTTTTCCATCATTGATCAGGCAACACATGCATCTTGCATGTAGAATTTGGTTTTCATTTTCTAAATGTTTGTTTATTAATTCTTATGCGACGCACTTGGACAGCAGATGAACAGTGAATATTCATTGTGACAAATAGGAATTTGATCAATTTTTAGATTGAGTTGGGTTGAGCTATTGTTGAGATGTCTTCAATCTTGACACCAGGGGGTTGTCGGTCGCTCGACGGGTCTGGATCGGTCGTCTGAAACTACTCCGGAAGAGGCTGTTAATCTCCGGAAACTGCTAGATCTGAAGATCGGGGGTTGTCGGTTGCTCGATGGGCTTGACTCGGGCACCCGAAACTCTCCGGATGAGACTAGTTACTCTCTGGACCGATTTGGCTGAGTTCAGTCGCCCAAACGGTTAAGTTAGGCGCCCGATGACTGGTGTGCTATCTAGGTTAGCTTGTGCACTTTTACGCAATTTGTTTCTAATTCCGATTTTATGTTATTTAAAGGGGTATAATACGGGATTAGAGGTATAATGCGGGATTAGAATAACTGCCAAAGGGGCCAGGAATACAAGAAGTCCTAGACGTGCTCAAGGGGTTGAGAGAGTTCTAGGGAGAGAGAAAAAGATTGGGTTAGCTTGGGTTTCTCTTGTGGGGCTTACATCCGGGTAAGTTGTTCTTCATCTCTTATAACTTCTATTATTCATAATGGATTCGTCGCTTTGTGTTGTGGTTGGTTTCCGAGAAGGATTTTCCACGTAAAATTCGATTTGCATTCTCTTGTGTGTTAAATTTACATGGTTGCTTGCCGTTGTGGTGTATCTTTGTTTGATTCTTGTTTCTGCAGGCTTTTCTCCCCACAAGTGGTATCAGAGCGACTGTTATAATCCAATACCAACAAGTGGTATCAGAGCATACATTGGGAGGTAGACAAAATCTGAGATGAGGTATCAATGGCATCCGACATGAGATTCGACATAGAGAAGTATTTCGAGAAAAATAACTCTGAACTATGGAAAGTCAAGATGAAGAGCTTCCTAGTTCGGCAAGGATTGGAAGATGCACTCATTGGGAAGCGACCGGAGACTATGAAAGAAGAAGATTGGAGCAAATTGGATCGGAAAGCCAATATCTCAAGTCGGTTGTGCCTAATGGATGACGTCCTCTATAATGTCATGAAGGATAAGATTGCGGTTGATACATAGGCGAAGTTGGAGAACATCCATGCGAAGAAATATCTAGAAAACGACCTGTATCTGAGCTTCAATTGTTCCACTTGAAGATGACAGAGGGGACCAATGTTAAGAGCCACATCAACAACTTCAATAAGCTCATTTACAAACTGTTGGATGTAGATGAACCGATGAAGGATGAATATCAAGCATGCATTCTGTTGAATTCTCTTCCAAAATCATATGAGTTATTTAATAACACTTTTTGAGCAAGTAGAGAGACCAATAGCATTGAGACTGTTATCTTAGCTCTTCAGTCAAAGGTAATGAGAAAGAAAAGCGGTGACGTGGGTGGGTTATTCTACGGAATTACTGGTTTTGAGGAGGAAAAATTCTAAGCGAAATAGGGGATGTTCGCGATTGATATATAAATCCAAGGGAAAATGGAAGAGCAAGGTGAAGTGATGGAATTGTAGAGAGTTATGGCATATGAAGAGAGATTATCCGAATCCCAAGACGAAATAAGAGAAATATGAAGATTCTTCTAGGAAGGCTAATACTGCGGAATCCATAAAGGACATGAGTGATGATGGCGATGTATTGACTGTATCCAGATCAGGGCATCTCTACGATGAGTGGTTCTTGAATTCAGGTGCATCGTATCACATGTGTCCTGACCGGAGTTCATTCATGACATACAGTGAGTATGATGATGGATCGGTGCTCTTGGGCGATGACTTCGCCTGTAAGGTTGTCAGTATTAGTTCAATGCGCATTAGGATGTTCGATGGGATCGAATGAGTCCTGACAGATGTGAGGCATGTTCCTAGGTTGAAAAAGAATTTGATATCTCTTGGTGCACTTGAGGCAATGGGGTGAAAGTTTACCGGCTTCGATCGGTTTTGTAAAATGTTAAAGGGAGCACTATGGTGATGAAAGCACGGAGGTGCGGCCATCTTTACAAGTTGATCATAAGCACTTCATCAGGTGGAACTGTGGGATCTGTAGCGAAATCCACTGTTGCTCATTTGTAACAGGCGCAGGATGGAAAGGTGCTGGAATAAAGTCAGTGGGGGCACAAGAAGTAGTGGAGCTATGATGAAAACGGCGTAGAGATGAAGGATGGAGAAATGAAGTTTAAAGATTGAAGCCATTGTGGAAATTGTTAGGGGGTCTTCAATATTGACACCAGGGGGTTGTCGGTCGCCCGACGGGTCTTAATCGGTCGCCTAAAACTACCCCGAAAGAGGTGCTTAATCCCTGGACTCTACTGCATCTGAAGATTGGGGGTTGTTAGTCACTCGAAACTCCCCGGATGAGACTAATTACTCTCTGGACATATTTTTTGAGTTCGGTCGCCCGAACAGTTAGATCGGGCGCTCGACGACTGGTGCACTATGTAGGTCAATTTGTGCGGTTTTACGCTTTCTAATTTCAGTTTTATGCTATTTAAAGGGGTGTAATGCGGGATTAGGGTAATTGCCAAAGGGGTCGAGAACATAAGAATTTCTAAACTTGTTCAAGGGGTTGAGAGAGTTCTAAGGAGAGAGAAAAAGCTTAGGTTTCTCTTGTAGGGTTTAGATTCAGGTAAGTTGTTCTTCATCTCTTGTAACTTCTGATATTCATAGTGGATTCGTAGCCATTATGGTTTGCCTTCATTTGATTCTTGCTTCCGTGGGCTTCTCTCCCAATAGCTAGGTCAGGTTTTAGCTCATCTAATATTTTCCTAGCTCAAGCTTGGGCATGTTATGCTAGGCCTTAGCCGAGTTCAAGCGTTGAGACTTTTAGCGTTAAGTAGTGTTGGGCCTAGTTCAACCTGGACATAACTATGCATAAGCCCAAACTTGAACTAGCAAATTTATCATTTTCCTTTTTTAATTATTTTAACGGATTTGATTAAGATAATTGAATAACATCACAGGTTGACCCAATTGGAAGGGATGCCCTATTAATAACTTGAACTAGCACGTAATGTAGAAAATGAAGAAATTTGAAATATAAAAATATTATGTTTGCAAGTTGAAGTCTTGACCTAAATAATTAATATCTCAAGACTACTTGTTGTCTTTTTCTAAATATTTAACAAGTGTAAAAGAAATAAATGATAAACCTCCTTCAGATATAACGAATTCATATTTAGAATTCAACACAAAGGTTTACACCTCTACTTGTTGAAGAGATCTCCAAATATTAAACAGATCTCAAAGTGTTGATATTAATATACCTTATAAAAATAATCTTAAAAGAACAATAGCTAAATGGTAGAAATAAAAGTGCAAGACTATGGATGACTATCTTTTACGATGTCTTTGTATATATAGTGTCAGTTTGCATACCCATTCATGGATAATAGTCATTTTGCCATGTCTTTGAAGTACATGGTTTCAATCTATACACCCATTCACATACAACAATCATTTTGCCGTATCTTAGAGGAGCTCAGTGTCAATTAGCTTACACATTCATGGACAATAGTCATTTTGCCATGTCTTGGAAGGGTATAGTGTTAATCCGCATTTTTATTATTATTATATTTTTTTGAGTCATGCAACGCACTTATCCTGTTAGCTGCACAATGCACCCACATGGTTAGTCACACAATGCGCCCACCCACCAGTGGGGTTAGTGTGTCTCCTTAGCACTCGAACCTGAGACCTACTCTTGAAATGCCTAGGCGTCTTCAAGTGTCAATTCACATACCCATTCATAGACAATAATTATATCATTCAAATCCTAATCAAGCCCAAATACATATAACTACCACTTAAATCCTAAGATGACCCAAATTAGCCCAAATGTTGCCAATCGGACCCAAATATATATAACTACCACTCAAATCTTAATTGCACCCAAATTAGCTTAATTGTTGCCACACCTATATACACGTTAGGTACACCTAGTTAATATTATGGTTGGATCTTTAAATATCATTGGATCAAACATCTAATTAGACCTTGATTTACTTCCTAATTATATCATATATTAGAAGTGTGGAGTACAAAGTGTGCCAAAAAGTACTCAAGCAATCATACATCCAATGCCATGCCGATAGTGTCCTTTTGGAGATTTGAACCTAAGCTCTTATGGCAAAATCTCATTATCTTACCACTAATTCACATAAGTATTTTTTTTTTAATTCATATATAATATATTTATTTATTTTCAAAAAAAATATTTTATTTTTAAAATTTATTTTTATGGTGACTTATTTTTCTTATAAAAACACAACACCACAAAAAAAACAAAAAAAAAAAAAGTTGTGATTTGCCAATTAAGGTAACTGAAAGGGCTCAAACTCTATTCCCTACATTGATCCGTGGTAGATTTTGTCAAAGAATTCGGATCCTCTACTCAGCTTGAGTAGAGAAATCCTGTTTTGTGCCTCCCTGATTCGTCCACGTCAGTTGACGTGGACCAATTAGGTCAGGAGGATTCTCTGCTTGAGCTCAGCAGAAGATCCAAATTCTTTGCCAAAATATCTCCAACAGCATTTTCTTCACATACAAAACCACAGCCTCATCTTTGGGAATTTAATGGATTAGCACCTTCATTTCTTTGTTCCCTACCGTCAATGTTCCACTAGTTATGGAACCAAGGTCCTACAAATTTCTCAAATCGTTGCCAATGCACCTTTAGAGATGATATGGTAGATTGATGAGAACTGAAATATGGTGGAACCATCTCTCTATAACACATGTGGGTATGGTGATGCACTAATCTGAGCCGTCCATCCAGTGATAACTATCATGGATGACCTGATTTTCTAAAATCACACATTTCAGGTACCCTTATCTATGAATTTTATTTATTTTCCCATTGTTTTTATCCAGTACTGTCCACTTAGAAGCCACTGATCGGGTTTGAGCAATTTTGTATCCACATAGTGGAAAAATAGATGGACGGTCCTGATCAATATTAAACTCTACCAGTTGTTCTGTGGATAGATGACTCTATCATATCCATAGCTCCACAGTTCTGAAGTATCATACCCTCATCATAAAAAATGACTTCAAAAACGACTGACGCAGTGATGGGATATTCTTTGGTGCTCAACACCTTTTTAACAAAGAATCTCAGCCTCAGTTTAGGTACTGACCCTGTTCCGTACCCAGCAGAGGTGGGCCGGGTAGTTGCAGGATCTAATCAGAAGGCACGGGCCTGTGTCAATGTGGGGGCCACCCAAAGGCGAGAGCGGATTAGCTCTTAGTGGGTGTTACCCTAACCGTGTGGGGCCCATCTTGATGTATATTTTAACATATCCATGCCGTTCATCTGTTTTTCCATCTCATTTTAGGAAGTGATGCCAAACCCTAAGAAGATTCAAATCTCAGGTGGACCATACCACTAGAAACAGTGAAGAATGATCATTAAAAGCTTTTTGTGGGCCACAAGAATTTTGGATCAAGCTGATCTTTATATTTTCCCTTCAGCCATATCTTCTTGACATTATCAATAGGTTGGGTTGGAAATAAACATTACTAAAACCTTAAGATTGGCTCTTTGGAACTTTTAATGGTAGGGCATTCAGTCACCACTGTTTCTATTAGTATGGTCCACCTGAGATTTGGATCTTCATAATTTTTGGAATCCCATCTTCAAATGGGCTGGAGAAATAGATGGACGGCGTGGATATACAAAATATCACCCATGTGGGCCACACGCCACACGATAGGGTAACACCCACTAAGCTGTTCCCCTGGTAACACCTAATTCGCTCCCCGTTGTAGTAGTCCCGTCTCATAAGCTAAACTGGCCCACCATTATGTTTGTGTGAAATCCAGAATGTCTGTTTTATCCGCTCATGTATAAGTAGGAAAATGAGATGGGAACCTAGGTGGGGCCACCATGATGTTTGTGAGAAATCCACCCCGTCCATCCATTTCATGAGCTCATTTTAGGACATGCAAACAAAAATGAGGTGGATCCAAGACTCAAGTGTGCTGCACTAAGGAAAATTCCTACAGTTGAAACCTCCTTAGGGTCCACAGTGATGCTTATATGCAATCCATATCGTTCATAACGTCGTTCCTACTGGGGATGAAATGAAAACACAAATATGAGCCCGATTCAAAACTTCTATGGCCTCACGAATATTCAACGGTGGATGTTCAATCCTCATGTTTTCGGTCCACTTGAATCTTGGATCCAGGGGTTTGGAGCCTTTCCTCGTTGGTAGACTCTGCAAAGTTTCAACAGGGGGTCTAGGTTTTGAAACCCGCCAGTGGTGAAAATCTACGTTGGTGGCCAGTGGGTGCGTTGCATGATTGACTGGGTGGGTGTGTTGAGCGATTGACTGGGTGGGTGGGTTGCATGACTGACAAAATAATAATAATCTTGGATCCAGCTCAATTTTGATCTAATGTCCTAAAATAAGTTCACAAAATGGATGGATGGAGTGAATTTCTCACAAAAATCATGGTGGGCCTCACCTAAGTTCCCAGCGCAGAACTTCCTCCGAAAGGCTTTGGAGGAAATCCGCATTAGACAAAGCCGCGTGACTTAGAAATAATAAGGAGAGCAAATTAGGTGTTACCAGGGGAAAAGCTTAGTGGGTGTTACTCATATCGTGTGGGGCCCATCTTGATGAATTATTTATACTTCCACACCATCCATCTATTTTTCCATCTCATTTTAGGATGTTATACAAAACCTTAAGATGATTCAAATCTCAGGTGGACCATGACACTAGAAATAGTGATAAGTGGTAATTAAAAACATTTTGTAAGCTACAAAAGTTTTGGATCAAGTTGATATTTATATTTTCCCTTCATCCATATCTTATTGACATTACTTTTCTAGGCTTAAAATCGGCTCAAAGTGGCTTGAACTCAGCTTAAAAGCTCGATCGAACCAAGCCAAGCATGCTATTCTAGCTCGATGGCTGAGTCGAGCCGAGCTCAAGCCTGGATTGTTTGTTGTTCGAGCCGAGCCAAGTTAGGCCCAACTCGACTTGGTTTGGCTTGACGTCCAGCTATACTTCCTTCTCACATCTTAAATCAAATTGTATTTCAGTTCACACATCTTAGATATGTTAAAAGCACACAATCACTATTTTTTTTCTTTTTTTGCAACTCTCTCTCTCTTATGCATTTTCTTTTTTACTTTATTTTGCGTGCCTAGGGTCTTAAACCCTGCATAGTAAGACTAAAGCATCATTTATTTTCTCTTTTTACTTGCCTAGAGTTTTAAACTCTTTAAAATATGGCTAGATATATAATTATGTTGGATCAACCTAAAAGCTATAAAATTTCATAGAGTAGAGACGTTGCAATGGTCCTTATCAAACTTTGTCTTACATGAGCTCATGATTATCCAACAAGTGCAATCCTGTAACAATGAAAGCTAAATTAAAGATGGGCAAAATTGTCCTTGGGCTACTGGCATTTTTTTTAAAAAATATATGCACTAACTGATAGGCTGTCATACGATCATACCAGACTAGTTTAACCTTGTAGGATGCTTCCCTTTTTGTCTTCTATTTTTATATCATATCATCTTGCAATGTATTATATTACAAGGGTTTTGCTAATTCCATGCATCTGAATATCTAAAGCCCAATACATGCCTCAACACATGCAAACATAATACAAGTGTGGAACATCTGGTCCATCCATTAGGTTGGCTGGGTGTATCTACACCATCCCCAAAAATCAGGTGGTCCCTCGGAAGGTGGATCACAAAGATAATGGATGGATAGAAGATAACTTGGCTCAGCTATATATCATTATCCTCATCCACTGTGGTCCACCTGATGAGTGAACCAATTTCATTGCTGGTTCAGTGCATCTGAACCGTGGGGCCCATTTGATAGACAGATCAGATGTTTCACACGTATGCCATGTTGGTCCATGTGGAAGCATGAGTGAGAGGAGCTACACAATAAAAAATGTAAAATGCAAAATGCAGATATGTTTTGATAATTGTCTTCAATCTTGACGTAAAGAGTAGGGTTGTTGGTCACTTAACGGGTATGGATCGGTTGCC
Organism: Liriodendron chinense; assembly: GCA_003013855.2. Taxonomy (NCBI): domain Eukaryota; kingdom Viridiplantae; phylum Streptophyta; class Magnoliopsida; order Magnoliales; family Magnoliaceae; genus Liriodendron; species Liriodendron chinense. The sequence goes on from PVNU02003225.1 coordinate 148,778, forward strand.
TGAAACTACCTCGAAAGAGGTGGTTAATCTTTAGACATTGCCGGATCTGAAGATTGGGGGTTGTTGGTCGCCCGATGGGCTTGGCTTGGGTGCCTGAAATTATCTGGATGAGACTAGTTATTCTCTGGACAGATTTGCTGAGTTCGGTCACCCAAACAGTCGGATCGGGTGCTCGACGGCTGGTGTGCTATCTAGGTTAGTTTGTGCGGTTTTACGCAATTTGTTTCTGATTTCGATTTTATGCTATATAAAGGGGTGTAATGCGGGATTATGGTAACTGCCAAAGGGGCCGGGAACACAAGAAATCCTAGATTTGTTCAAAGGATTGAGAGAGTTATAGGAAAAAAGAAAAGGCTTTGGTTAGCTTGGGTTTCTCTTGTGGGGGTTTAGAATCGGGTAAGTTATTCTTCATCTCTTGTAACTTTTGATATTCATAGTGGATTCGTCGCTTTGTGCCATAGTTTTTTTCCTAAGAGGGTTTTTCCACGTAAAATTCGGATTGCCTCCTCTTATGTGTTGAATTTGTCTGATTTCTTGTCGTTGTAGTTTGCCTTCATTTGATTCTCACTTCTGCGGGCTTCTCTCCCACTGGCTAGGCCAGGTTTTAGCTCATCTAATAATTTTCCTAGCTCAAGCCTGGGCATGTTATGATAAGCCTTAGCTAGGTTCAAGCTTTGAGATCTTTAGCATCAAGTAGTGTCGGGCCTAGTTCAACCTGGACATAACTAAGCCCAAGCCCAAACTTGAGCTAACAAATTTTATCATTTTCTTTTTTTTTGTAAAATTATTTTAACAAATGTGATTAAGATAATTGAATAACATCACAGGTTGGCACAATTGGAATGGACCACCTATTAGTAACTTCAACTAGTACGTAATGTAGAAAATGAAGAATTTTGAAATATAAAAATATTATATTTGCAAGTTGAAGTCTTGACCTAAATAATTAATATCTCAAGACATATTTGCTGCCATTTTCTAAATATTTTAGCAAGTGTAAAAGAAATAAATGATAAACCACCTTCAAATATAATGAATTCATAAATTTAGAATTCAACATAGGTTTACACCTCTAATTGTTGAACTGATCTCCAAATGTTAAACAGATCTCGAAGTGTTGATATTAATATACCTTATAAAATAATCTTAAAAGAACAATAGCTAAATATGGTAGAAATAAAAGTACCTAATGAATGAATGTTCTACTATATATATATATATATATATATATATATATATATATATATATATATATATATATATATATATATATATATATATATATATATATATAATCTGTGCGCATACCCATTCATGGATGTTATGAGTTAATATGGGATGACCCCAAATTGTACGACTAAAGGCAATACATGAGCTCAAACCGACATTTTCTATTTCTGCGTTGCGCCCGACCTCTAAAGTGCTTGGCTGTTGGAGTTGGTCAGTATTGACGAATTACCTCGATGCCCTCAGACCTGATGAAGCGCTCAGCTAATTATTAGAATCAGGCCTCAGATGTGGTCAGTCCTCTTAAATACCCGAACGATCATTACTAAGCACTTGTCATAATATCATATTCGACCGAGCGCTTCTCCCGAATGATCCTCTCCAAACATTCGAAACTCAGTAAAAGTATTCCGCAAGTTATGGGATTTGGCTTGTGTGATTGCCTATGAGAGATATCCGCGCTGCGTAGATATTCTCGCCTATCTCTTTAAGGCAATCACGTATCTAGCCATGATCATGACTCATCCGGAGTACGAGATCAAATCTCGACAGAATCAAAATCCTAGCCAAATACAGCAATGACATACATTATAAAAACCCTCTCTGATACGAATAAAGTTACGATATACCAAATACATACATCCCTTTAAGGATTTTTTCCACCATCACTAACTTAAGAATCGGAAGGCCATCAGCCCCCCCCCCCCCCCCCCCCCCCCCCCCCCCCCCCGGCTGTCCTAACCCTTGGTGGTGTTTGCAGGTCCTTTCGATCCAAGCTTCTCATCTCCTATAGTTGATCAGACAGCTAAGATTCAAGTTGGTCCTTGATCAACATCCGGTGACGTGATTTAGCGTCAACAGATTGACGCCCACCGTAGAACCGACTTGAAAGATATCTTTGTTGTTGTTCTCAAAATCACTTTGAGAAGATCCAACAATGCTACCAAAGAAGAAGCACGGGTCGAAAACCACCGCCTGACAAGATCTGTTTAGAGAAACAGAAATGATAATCGGACCCAAATACATATAACTACCACTCAAATCTTAATGGCACCCAAATTAGCCTAATTGTTTCCACACCTATATACATGTTAGGTACACCCAATCAATACTATGGTTAGATTTTTAAACATCATGGGATCAAACATCTAATTAGATCTAATTATATCATATATTAGAAGTGTTGAGTACAAAGTGCGCCAAAAAGTACTCAAGCAATCATACATCCAATGCCATGCAGATAGTGTCCTTTTGGAGATTTGAACCTAAGCTCTTGTGGCAAAATCTCATTATCTTACCACTAATTCACATAAGTTTTTTTTTTTTTTTAAATTCATATATAATATATTTATTTATTTTCTAAAAAAATATTTTATTTTTAAAATTTGCTTTTTTTTGGGGAGTTATTTTTCTTATAAAAACACATCACCACCAGCAAAAATAAGTTGCCCTTTAATTTCTATAACATGATTTGCCAATTAATGTAGCTAAAAGGGCTCAAACTCCAACAGCATTTTCTTCACATGCCAAACCACAGCCTCATCTTTGGGAATTTAATGGATTAGCACCTTCGTTTCTTTTCAGAGTCATCATCTGCATTTGTTACCTACAGTCAATGTTCCACTAGTTATGGAAACAAGGTCCTACAAATTTCTCAAATCGTTGCCAATGTAACTTTAGAGATGATATGGTAGAGTAATGAGAACTGAAATGTAGTGGAACCATCTCTCTATAACACATGTGGGTAGGGTGCTGCACTAATCTGAACCGTCCATCCAGTGATAACTATCATGGATGACCTGATTTTCTAAAATCACACATTTCAGGTGCCCCTATCTATGAATTTTATTTATTTTCCCATTGTTTTTATTCAGTACTGTCCACTTAGAGGCCACTGATCGGGTTTGAGCCATTTTGTATCCACATAGTGGAAAAATAGATGGACTGTCCTGATCAATATTAAACTCTACTAGTTGTTCTGTGGATAGATGACTCTATCATATCCATAGTTCCACAGTTCTGGAGTATCACACTCTCATCATGGGAAGGGACTTCACAACTGACGCAGTAATGGGATGTTCTTTGGTGCTCTGTGCTAAACACCTTTTTAGCAAAGAATCTCAGCCTCAGATTGGGTACTGCCCATGTTCCGTACCCAGCAGAGGTGGGCCGGGTAGTTGCAGGATATAGAACATAATCAGAAGGCATGGGCCTGTGTCAAATGTGGGGCCCACCCACAAGGACACTGATTGCTTGCAGTGAGAGTGGATTGGGGCTTGTTTGGCACCATTGATTTGAGAGTAAGTGATGAGAAGTGGATTTCATGAAATGAATTCTCATCTATTCAAATTCTTATCAATTCCAGATTTTCTATTTGGCAGCTAAGATTTGAAGAGAAATCAGACATGAGGGAATGGATGGTGTGGAATTCAATCTCACTTTATGCCCACTGTATCAACCTCGATTTTTAAGTCCATGCCGGCCATCTCTTTTTACAAATCATTTTACGCTAGGATCCAAAAAAAAAAAAAAAAGCCAGGTCCATATCTTATATGGACTATGAAATAAGAAAAAGTAGAGAGTGAGACCTTTTTTTATGTACAAAAGTTTTCGATTAAACTGATATTTGTGATTTGTGTGATCCCTTCATCCAGGTATTTGTGACCTTATTAACAAGTTGGACGGAAAATATAGATCATGTTGGGTCCCACATTGGGGAGGATTTCTCCTAAAATCCCACATTTTTTAGAGGATTTGAAATGAAGCTAAAAATGCCTTTTTGAGATCTCCTGAATTCCTCTCAACTCCACTTCTCATCAAATCCATGGTGCCAAACAGGATAAAGTAAGTGACTTCTCCTCACTTCTCCTCAAATCCATGATGCGGCCATTAGCTGTTACCTTGGGAACAACTTAGTGGGTGTTACCCAAATCGTGTGGGGCCCATCTTGATGTATTATTTACATATCCATGCCGTTCACCTGTTTTTCCATCTCATTTTAGGATGTGATACCAAACCCTAAGAAGATTCAAATCTTAGGTGGACTAAACCACTAGAAACAGTGATGAATTACCATTAAAAGCTTTTTGTGGACCACAAGAATTTTGGATTAAGCTAATCTTTATAATTTCCTTCATCCAAATCTTCTTGACATTATCAATAGGTTGGATTGCAAATAAACATTACTAAAACCTTAAGATTGGCTCTTTGGAATTTTTAATGATGGGGCATTCAATCATCACTATTTCTAGTAGTATGGTCCACCTGAGATTTGGATCTGAATAATTTTTGGAATCCCATCCTCAAACGGGCTGGAGATACAGATGGACAGCGTGGATATGCAAAATATCACCCATGTAGGCCACACGCCACAAGATAGGGTAACACCCACTAAGTTGTTCCCCGAATAACACCTAATTCGCTCCTGCTTGCAGTAGTCCCGTCTTAGAAGCTAAATGGGCTCACCATTATGTTTGTGTGAAATCCAGAATGTCTGTTTTACCCGCTCATGTTATTATATAAGTAGGAAAATGCAGATGGGAATCTAGGTGGGACCACCATGATGTTTGTGAGAAATCCGCCCAGTCCATCCATTTTGTGAGCTCCTTTTAGGACATGCGGACAAAAATGAGGTGGATCCAAGACTTAAGTGGGCTCCACTAAGGAAAATTCTTACAGTTGAAACCTCCCTAGAATCCAGTGATGTTTATATGCCATTCATATCGTTCATAACGTCATTCCTATTGGGGATGAAATGAAAACACAAATATTAGCCTGATTCAAAACTTTTATGGCCCCACGAATATTTCAACTATGGACGTTCAATCGTCACGTTGTCGGCCCACTTGAATCTTGGATCCAGCTCAGTTTTGATCTAATGTCCTAAAATGAGCTCACAAAATGGATGGATAGAGTGAATTTCTTACAAAAATCATGGTGGGCCTCACCTAAATTTCCAGCACAGAACTTCCTGCAGAAGGCTTAGGAGGAAATCCGCATTGGACAAAGCCTCATGACTTAAAAATAATAAGGATTAAACATCCACCTGTTGAAACATTACTAGGTCACAAAAGTTTTGGATCATGCTATTATTTATATTTTCACAGCCGACGCAGATTAGCTACTGACAGCTTCAGTAGCCATCTCATCTCGCTTCTGAAGTGGCATCACGGAGTTCTGTGAGCCCCACCATAATAAATGTGTTGTATCCACACCATCCCTCCATTTGGAAAGATCATTTTAGGGCATGAGCCAAAGAATGAGGCTGATCCAAAGCTCAAGTGGACCCACCACAGAAAACAGTGGAGACAGTGATGCCCACTGTTGAAACTTTCCTAAGGCCCACCGTGATGTTTATTTGAGATCCAACTTGTCATAGGTTCACAAAGACATGGACAAAGGGGAAACACAAATATAAGCTTGATCCATAAATTTTATAGCCCTCAAGAAGTTTTTAATTGTAGGTTTTCGGTTCCCACTGTTTGCTTGCTGTAGTAGGGTCCACTTGAGCTTTGGATCGGCCTCATTCTTTGGTTCATACCTTAAAATGATTTCTTCAAATGGATGAACACTGGGTACAATGCATATATCATGGCGAGACCACATAACTTGGTGATGTCACTTCAACCACCATATATGGCTACTGAAGCTGTCAGTAGCTAAACGGGCGTCCGTATTCAGCCATCAGCCTATTCCACTAAATGCATGTTTGAAGAAGGGTGTCGGTCAGGTGGTGTTCCAATGATGGTGGTTTGATGTGTGGGCATTGTGGGGGCCAACGCGATGTATGTGTTTTATAACCACATTGTCCGTGCGTTTTGCCTTCTCATTTTAGGGCCTGAACCAGAAAATGAAGCAGATTCGAAGTTCAAGTGGACCACACCACAGGAAATAGTAGTGATTGGACATCTACTATTAAAAACATCTGGAAGGCCACAAAAGTTCTAGATTAGGCTGATATTTGTGTTTTCTTCGCCTAAGGCTAATTGACTTTATCAACCAATTGGATGACAAATAAACATTATGGTGGACCCTTGAAGGGTTTCAACACTGGGTGTCATTATCCTCACTGTTTTGCACAGAGTGGTTGACTTGAGCTTCAAATATGCTTCATTTTTGGGTTGAAGCCCTAAAATGTGTTGAAAAAACTGACGGACGACATGGATATAAAACACATACATCATGTTTGGCCCCACAATGCCCAACACATCACCGCCACGGATTGTACAATGTCTAGCTGAAAAGCTTTATAAGCCCCTCACCATGAGACATGTTCTTTATCCATGTTGTCCGTTCATTTTGCCCCCTCATTTTAGGGCATGAACTCCAAAATTGAGGCATATCCAAAGCTTAAGTGAACCATTCCACATGAAATAGTAGTGATTGAACACCTATTATTAAGAAACTCTTAAGGCCCACTATAATGTTTATTTGCCATCTAACTAGAGCTGTCCATGAACTGAGCCAGCTCGAAAAGCTCACTCGGCTCGGCTAAAAAAGCTCGGTTCAGCTCGGCTAGTGTACAGGTTGGTATTTAAAATATATTATATATTATATATTAATATTATTATATAATATATATAAAAAAATTTAAAATAAAAAACAAAATCCTAAAAGTTTAAAAGTTTTTCATTCTCTCTCTCTCTCTAAGCCTCCTCTCTCTCGCTTGTCCCCCTCAAACCCTAGTTGCCCTCACCCGCGACTGCCTGGCCACCTTCCGACAGTCCGACTCTCTCTCTCTCTCTCTCTCTCTCTCTCTCTCTCTCTCTCATCTTCTCTCTTCTCATCTCCCCTCTTTCTCCGCTTGTCGCCCGGCCAGCCAATGCCTGGCCATTTCGGCAGTCCCCAACTTTGTCCGACAGTTGACTGACCCTGTCCGACAGCCAACCTCCCTCTAGCCCTGGGCAACGCACAATTCCCAACCTCAAAAGCTCGGCTCAAATTTAGGCTCGAAAGCTTGAAGCTCAAATAAGCTCCAATTCAACTCTAAAGCTTGAACAAACCAAGCCAAGCCTGCCAATTGGACTCAAAAACCAAGTCGAGTCGAGCCCAAGTTGCCCACTTACCAAACCAAGCCGAACTGAGCAATGTGCAGCTCAACATATAACCTATATATTGATTAGGTTACAAAGAAAAAGACAAAGGGAAAACATATATATAAACTTGATCCAAAACTTCGTTGGCCCTTTATAGGTTTTAATAACGGGTGGTCAACATCGTGTGGTCCATCTCAAATTTAAATATAAGATGGATGGACGGTGTGAACAAAATACATACATCATGGTGGGGCTAGGAAGTGGGTTTCCTTGGAAAGCCTTTCGCATGAAGTTTACGCTGGGAACTTAGGTGGGGCCCACCTTGATGTTTGTGAGAAATCCACACTGTCCATCCGTTTTGTGATCTCATTTCAGGACGTGAAACAAAAAATAGCCGGATCCAAGGCTCAAGTGGGCCACCACACAAGAAAAAGTTGCGATTGAACTCCCATCCTCCAAACCTTCGTGGGGCCACGTAAACCTTGGATCAGAGATAATATTTGTGTTTACCATTCATCCAGCAGGGAGTACCCACGCATCCAATTCTGCACGTGCCAGAATGGGACAAGTGTGTGACAGGTGGGCCCCACCTTTAGCTGTGAACCAAAAGATCAGGTTGGTCTTCTCATCAAACCCCACTTGAGCGGAAGGTTTGATGGCGGGAGAGAATTGCCCCATCTGATGGTGTCCACCTGATGAGTGGACCAGATTGAGTTTTGGGTGGGAAAGGATCGAGTGATGGGCTCACACAGTTTGCCACGTAGGCACGTGTGGACCTGAGTCCAGATGCATTGAATTACTTCATTTCAAACGTCTCGTCGTTGAATGCTAAGCCGATATGTAACCATAGAAAAAAACGATGGAAGTGGGTCCTACTTCCCACCCAGATCCATCACCATCCGCATCTTGATCTGACGTTATTCCACAGCTGCCGTCAGTGATTTAAACAACCAGACCATTCATCGGGTAGGCCCCACCATAGTTGCGCCATACCCAGAAAGTCAGGCCAATCAAAAGATCCTAACCGTCCGATTGTAGGTCCCAGAAAATAAGTGGTACTAATTTTTCCCTGTAAAAAGGATGCGCCTGAGTAACTCCCGAGTAAACTGTGGGGCTACTTTAATACATGCGTCTTATCCACTCCGTCCATCCATTTTACCAGCTAATTTTAAGATATGAGCCCAAAATTAAAGAATATTCAAAGCTCAAGTGGACCACACTAAAGTAAACCGTGAATTGAACACCTACCATTGAAACTTTACAAGGCCACATAAATATTGTATCATATTTCCCCTGTATTCATGTCTGTGTGATACAATCTCGATCGTCTGTTGGCCTGAGAAACCCTGCTTAGAGTCTTTTCATTGGACCGCTACACATCATAAACGAGTTGCATTGAGGATGTGACATGATTGTATACATATGTGATGAGGTAGACCAATGAAAAGGCTCACATCAGTTTTCCTGATGACGTGGATGAGATACTTACAGGTTGAGTAGCTATCTCGCTATTGAAGTGATGTCATCAACTTCTGTGGGCCTACTATGATGTATGTGTTGTATCCACACTGTCCACTCATTTTGAGAGATCATTTTAGGGCATGATCTAAAGAATGAGACATATCCAAATCTCAAGTGGACCCCACCAAAGAAAATAGTGGGGACAATGACCAAACTGCTGAAACCTTCCTACGGCCCACCATGACGTTTATTTGAGATCCAACCTGTTCATAAGTTCACACAAGCATGAAAGAAGGGAAAACAAAAATATCAGCTTGATTGAAAACTTATGTGGCTCTAAGAATTTTTTAATGATAGGAGATTGATTCCCACGGTCTTCTTTGGTGAGGTCCACTTGAGCTTTGCATCTGTCTCATTCTTTGTCTCGTGTCATAAGTTGATCTCTCCAAATGGAGGGAGCGGATAATGGAGGGAGCGGATTAGGTACAACCCGAGCCTGTCCCGAGCTCAGGACAGGCTGGTACGTGGCGAGGAGGCATGGGGGAGAAGAGGCGTGACATGATTGTGTTAGGCTTGCTGACGTGGCAGGTCACCTTTGATAATGTGCCCTGCACCAATAAAAATGCTGACATGGCAGGTCACCTCTGACAATGTTACATTTGTATTGGTGCAGGGCACATTGTCAGAGGTGACCTGCCACGTCAGCAAGCCTGACACAGTCATCTCACGCATCTCTCCCCCAATGCCTCCTAGCCACGTACGGGCCTGTCCTGAGCTCGGGACAGGCTCGGGTCGTACCTAATCCACTCCCCCAAATGGATGGACTGTGTGGATACAACACATACATCACAGTGGGGCTACAGAAGTCAGTGATGTCACGTTAGTAGATAGCCACTCAACCTATCAGTAGCTGCGTGTGATATCGTAAAAAGATTGGATGACAAATACACATCGCTATCGGCCGTAGGAAGATTTAAACGGTGGATATCATTATCCCCACTTTTTGGTATGGTGTGGCCCACTTAAGATTAGGATATTCTTCAATTGTGGGCTGATGCCTTAAAAATTAGCCGGTAAAAAGGATAGACTGCGTGAATAAACACATACAAGGTGGGCCCCACAGAGTTTACTCATTACGTAATCCACTTTCGATTTTATCCGCAACGTCCATAAGTCCGGATCCTACGTGTGTCCTACATGTATTTGAACTTTTGCTGGTGCAACGCGCGTGTGGAGCCGTGCCCATCCACACACCTGAAATACGTTCTAGTATTGAACGAGTGTTCGAGATCTGATCTTTCTATTGTTGCAAGAAACGATTAGATTTTCTGCCTAAAATTTTAGACCGTTTATCTTTTCAGATGCACTATAGTGTATAAACCGACGGTTATAACGACATTTTCTTGCGACCCATTTGTTTCGTATTCTGTGGCCCACTGGAAGTGTGAAATGGCATGAACTTTAGGCCAGAATATCTAAACACTGTATGCCACGTTATGGAAAGCTCAGATGGTCCACACTTGTTTGGTATTGGCAAGTGTGCCTGCGTGTGGATGGGCAGGATCTCACACGCGCCCGGAATCAGCAAACCTCTGTGAACACGTCTCTCCTCTAGAGGCGTGCGCAATTTTTCTGGACTCGGATTGCCTGCGAAAGCCTTTTGCAGGCATTTCCTGCGCTCGGAATTTAGTGCGGCCCACTTGACTCTTGGATCCCTTTCAATTTTTGTCTCAACGCCTAAAATAATCTCACAGAACGGTTGGACGGCGTAGATTTCTTACAAACATCACGGTGGGCCCCACCTAGATTCCCAGGCAGGAAATGCCTGCGAAAGGCTACAAATTTTCTTTTTTCCTTGTCTTTTGGGTCGTACGTGGCCCCTCATGTGAGGTGGTGGAACACGTGTCAAAAATCCGTTAGAAGGGTACACATTTGAGAGATCCGATCCATTCATCAGGTAGGGTGCACTGTGGCCATGCTATTACCAAAAAATTATCTTAGTACACTCATCAAGTGAGCCATGCATGTACGTTGAATTTGTTACTCTTGGCATTTTTCTAACCGTTCATTTTTCTCGTACAGGTGTGCCCTGCTTGATCAGTGGACCATGTATTGTACCCTACCTAATCAATGACCTGGATATCTGACACGTTTGCCGTTTCCCGGATCTCTGACACGTGTTGACATGAACGGTCCCTCTTGAACCAAGGCCCTTTTTGCTCAACAAGAAGGAGCCAATTCGATTAGGGCCTGACCATGGGCTCACCTAGATGTATGTGCTGTATATCCACGCCGTCCATCCATTTTACCAGCTTATTTTATTCTAAAACTTAAAGAAGATCCAAATCTCCAGTGGACCACACCACTAGAAGGTGTTGAATGGCCATTATAAGCTTTTGTAGGTGACAAAAGTATTGGATCAAGCTGATATTTGTATTTTCCCTTCATCCAGGTCTGATTGACCTTATCAACGGTTTGGATGGAAAATAAACATTAAGGATCTGCTTACAGTGGGCCCCGGGAAGCTTTTAGTCATGGGCATTCAATCACCACCCACGTAGATGTTCCTCACACGTGCCTATTGGCACGTGCGCTTCGTGTCAAGACGCAGTACTTTTTCCGAAGAACTAGGATTAGAAGGGTTTACTTTTTCAGGTTTACTACAATACATACCAACGCATCGTTTTTTTGTACGTCAAGATCATAGCCATTGAATCTGGGACCATTCTGCATTGATCCAACCATTTATATGATAATATTCATTGTTTACAGGTGGTATCCAAAATATCTTTAAGATTTAAAGATCTTATCACTGGCCCACCAGACAATGACAAATGTAGACGGTCCATAATTAAATAAAAAATCCTTAAATAAATAAACGGATGAAATATTTCAAAAATAATTTTTTATTATAAATTTAACATTAACGTGATTTAAATCATATAAATGGATTGGATTTTTAAAATAACCACATATTCAACGGATACCACCCCGACGTAAACACAAGGATACAGCGATGTATGTACCAAACCTCAACTTCTTTTTACGCTTTCGTAAGAAGGGGCATTTTCGGCATAAGAAAAAAAATCTTAGCACTTATCATCTCGACAGACACCGATGCATCAGCTAAGTCTACACGCGGGTGTAGAAATTTCATTTCTACACTCAACGACACGTGTCAATATATAAAAAGTTCTTAAGAGATCCGAGCTTTTCATTAGGCTGGATGCATGATCTAGATCTTCTCTTCAAGAAATTAGGATTTCCTACAAATAATCCACAGTGTAAAAATCACATGGTCGGTTATAAAATAATCTAAAATGTCAGTGTGTATTATGGTCTAATTTATGTATAAAAAGGAATATTATTTATAATATAAGATCTGATACGTTCTGATACCTTATTAAAGGTTCAGATCTTTTTAAAAAGTTCCATATCGGCCTATGGTATTGCGTGTGTATGGAATTTTATGTACACGCGGCGTGTGGAGTTTTATCAAACGTCTATATATCGTCTTGCTGGCTTCTACTGACAATTAAGTGTTTAGAAAAAACAAAAACAAAAAAAAACCTCTCTAAAAAACCTCTCTTTCTTTTAAAAATCTCTTCTTAGGAGAAGAGAAACATGAGATTCAATCACATCCTTCGATCCAAAAACAGTTCTAAGGTTTCAATCTCTCATACCCACTTTGTCTTTTCTTTTCTTTTTTTGGATTCTTTTATAGATTTTTCCTAATGAATTTGAGTGAATGTGAGTTCCTTTTTCTAATTTTCTAATTTTCTTTAAATAATTGGATTTTTAATTTTAGATTTTACAAATAGATTTTATTTTTTAAGTATGGATATGATTGACTACAATTTTTTTTTTCTGATTTTTCACTCCATTTTTTGGTTTGAATTTTGTGTATGGAGTATCTTTTCTTCGTTCACATCCTTCGATCAAAAAACACTTCTGAGGTTTCAATCTCTCATACCCACCTTTTCTTTTCGTTTTGTTTGTTTTTTGGATTCTTTTAGATTTTACTGGATGAACTTGATTGAATATAAGTCCTTTTTTTTTTTTTTTGTAATTTTATATTTTTATTTAAATAATTGGGTTTTTATTATTTTATTATTTTTATTATTTTTTTTAATTTTTAATTTTTTATGTATGAATAGGATTGACTATATATATTTTTTCCTGATTTTTACTCCATTTTTTGGTATGAATTTTGTGGATGGGAGTATTGTAGATGATCTTTTTTCATGAGGAATTGTGGTAGATTCTGGCCGAGTATTGTGAATCATACGCATGCATGCATTCATACGTTTACATGGCAGGCATCTAGTCAATCTACACCGTCCAAATTGCAGGCGCTGCTACGGATGGGGCATCATCTAAGAATTTTTAGTTTTGGGTTGTCCTAGCGGTTCCGTTGGTAGCCATGAAAATGGGTTGTGAGAAGAAACATAGCCAACGAGTTCGAGTTCAACTGTCCAAGTTGAATGGTACTTTCCTAGTGTATTTTATGATAAACTTCCTCTTTACTTGTTGGTCTGGTTGTCACTTTTGGTATTGGAGGATTGTTACATCACCCCATATTGATCCAGACCATCCAAATCATAGGTCCCATCCTAGATGGGGCATGACCAAAAATCCACAATGATCAAACAATCCCGATCGTCCAATTTTCCCAGTTGAACGTGGACCTTCGACTGATTTTCTTTTCACCTTTCCAAGTTATCAGACTGTCCAAATCGTAGGTCCCATACTAGATGGGGCATGGCTTAAAAATCACAGTGATCGAACAATCCCAATTGTCCAATTTTCCCAGTTGAACATGGACCTTCAACTGATTTTCTTTTCACCTATCCAAGTTGATCCAGACTGTCCAAATTGTAGGTCCCATCCTAGATGGGACATTGCCAAAAAATCACAATGATCAAACAATCCCAATCGTCTAATTTTCCTAGTTGTCATGGACCTTCAACCGATTTTCTTTTCAGCTGTCCGAATTGATCCAGACTATCCAAATTATAGGTCCCATTGTAGATGGGGCATGGCCCAAAAATCACAATGAATTAACAGTCCTGATCATCCAATTTTCCCAGTTGAACATGGACCTTCAACTGATTTTCCTTTCACCTGTCCATTGATGGGCACTGGCTGGAAATCTGGGATCTTCTGATAGTTATAATTTTTCAGACGCAACCCACTCAAATTGGCTAATGGTCTAGATTGATGCACGTCTGTCATGGCTGCATGTGGATCATACAGCTAAGATCACCTGATGGTTATGATTTTTGGGCCTTGTCCCACCAGTAGAGTGGCTCACCGTCTGGAAACGTCCGGAATTACGTATATCTGCTGCGTCTATGTGTGGATGTGTGTGGGCTTACGGTCCACCATATTCTACCAAAGAAAATGGTTATGGAAATACATTTTTAGTATATTTTTTGGTTAATTTTGTGAAATGGGTTTTGATGGCATGTTCCAAAATTCCTTATTTGTTTGATTGGGTGTAGTTTTCATGCACGATTTCTTTCTGAGTAGTGCTTGTTGTTGTATAGATGTAAGAGGGACTGATTTGACAGAGCACTTGTCTAGTGATGGGAGCATAGGATGGTTATTCATATGCTCTCTTTTTGGGCCCACCACCCACTCAAGGACCTGATTTGGGTGGGCCCCACACCTCTTGACAAGGTGGGGAACCTCATATCACACCACTCTCACATCATACCAGCTGTGATAAGAGCATTTTGATGTACGTTCTATACACTGGCGTATGCTAGAATTACCACATCAGGAGTATCATAGCTGTTGTTCTGTAATCGAATAAGAGAAGTTATATGATCCTTGAGCTGAGGATATGCAAAGCCTTGAGTTTGTAAAAGTGGGGCGCACCACTTGGTGGCTATATGGGTCCCAACATGGATACATAATTCGCCAAATGTTCCCAAATGAAACAATCGTAACCCTTTGGTTGCTGGCGTCTAAACAGACAGTTAAGTTGTCAATACTGTAATGGTCTACAATCAACCGAAGATTGTATGCTCTGATCTTCCAATATTGGAGATTGTTGGGCAGTCTCCGTCCCCATTTTCCAGTCAATGAATTGTTTTGATCACCGAGCCATAGTGCCAGTTCTTTAGACTTAAATCAGAATGTTTCGATCGTGTATTATCAACTTGAAAATATTCTCTGTGAAAGTTACAATTACAAAAACAACAGTGGCATTGCTCAATGAATTGTTGATTATGCTTTTAAAAAAAGCTTAATGGAATGAAGTTATTCAATGCTGTTCAACCTTCTGTTTGAAAGTTTTGAGAAGGTCTTTGAGCTTCTGTTTGCCATATGTGATACATCGGATAGAAAATAAACTAACTGAGAAAAGGATGCAGTTATCATCTCACTTTTCAATCTAATCTTATAGAAGTAATGCGCACAACACATGCGTGAAATGGAAAATGAGAAATGCTGGAATTTGCTAATGGAATGTAGAATTGCATATTCGGGTTCGACCAACAACTAAAGATCCAAATGAAGCGGAACTGAAGAACTGATTATGCCCCTGGATGGATAAGATTTTCTTTTCAAAATTTCAATGATCACTGTAGAAGAAGGTGATTCTGATGTCGTCCAATGGTTTTGCTGGCATTTGCGGTCCTCTATAGTTTCGTTTTCATCATATCAACGAAGAAGCTAATGAGATACGACTATTTTCTGAGGAGGACACTAGAAGTTTGTTTTGAAAGGGAAGGAAATACCACATATGTCACTTGCTTTTCTCTATAAATACCTTCTGATTCAGTCTTTAATGATGGAGCCATGTCCCCCCTTTTCTATGTAAATGAAAAAATGCGGGTGGAATTCTTGTTAATGTGTACTTGTAAGGAGTGTTGAGTATGGATTTCCCTAACTTCACCTTGTTCATTCTTTAACCTTTTGGAGCCTTTGCATTAATCAATGGTGGCCTTCCATCTTTTAGTTGTTGCTACAGGGATCTTCTGTCTGAGGTGGAAATGCAATTGCCTTTGTTTTTCTATATCCCATGGGCAGGAAGCCTTAGCAGTGCGACTTTGGGCAGGTTGGGTCAGGTTGATTGCCTAACCCTACCACAAGAAAACCCAACTCTCACCCCGACCGGACCCGAATTCTAACCCGAGGTGCTGAACTCAAATTCCTCCACACTCAACCATAACCCGACCCAACCTGACCCGACCTGAATTTGCTCAACCCGAACCCAACCCGATTTCAAACCTGCTTGTTGGTTTCCAACCGTAACCCAACCCAACCCGAACTTGGGTAGGGTCAATCCGAACTTGGGTAGGGTCAATCGGATTCGGGTTGATCCGAACCCAAGTTGCAGCTCTAGGAAACCTAAGAGGCCTAGGCATGCTTGTGTGTTCTATACCTTGAAGCTTTGAATTCCCAAATTTAGCTTCCTGAAGGATTAGAAGTGTTTGGTTGGTTTCAAAGTCCACGTTTGAAGGATTTCTCTTATATTTCGCCTGAACTTGTTTTGCATTGGTCCTAGCATCAAACCATGATATAAAAGGCCTATTTAGAGTGTTTCATATGTGATGCAGGCCCACGGCCCATCTATGCCTACTATAGGGCCCGCCACTGATGCAGGCCCATACCCCAGGCCCAACGTGTGCTGATTATTTACAGATTTGAGGGCCTAAATCAATGATTACAATTTACTATTTTTGGGAGATGGGGAGCTGATTGGAAGATGTGATTAAAGATTTGAAGCGTATATAATTGATATGAATTATTATTGAAGACATGTGTTGGTTTTACAGATATAATTACTTTCCATATTTGCTTTTTATTAGGCTTTTACCATATTAAGGAAAGATTAGATTGGTTTGTAATAAATTGTGATTGATTCTCTTAGTTGGGGGATTTCAATTAAAGATTCATTTAGGATTTATAAAAGGGGGTGGTGATGTCAGAGTTAAAATGTGGTTCTTCTATAAGTTTTGTTAGAGAAAAAGGTCGATATTAATAAAATTTCTCTCCCTCTTTACTCCATTGTTAGTCTAACTGCCATTTATGCATTTGCTTAGCTCCAGTGCTATATATCCATCATTCAAATTGCTTATTTCTTTAATTCACAGGTTGGTTCATTCATAAGACATGTTGCAGCTACTGGAAGCTTGCAGGAGTACTTGCATCGGTCTCATGTGTTTGTCAGATGGAACAGTTCAGAGGCATCATTGCAAAAGGAAGTTTCGACGGCGACCGACTTGAAGGACGAGAAAGGGTATGGAATAATATTTTAGAGGGCTTTGTGTAACTAGCAACATATGCACTCTCTTTCTTTGTGAGTGTATCTGCATGCTAAAAAATATATATATACATTGATGCATATAAATGTAGGAAATTAATATTGATGCTCCACTGAATGATTGCACATACATTTTCAATTTTGGGATTTGAAATGGTAAATCCCAAAATGGAAAATGGATGGATGCAAATCAGTCAAGGTGGATGTAATAAGTGACTCCATAAAATTATGTGTATAGCATATATAAGGAAAAGATCGTGGGTTCCCATTGTGACACATGAAAGTTTGTACCAAACATATCACGGCATCCATTGATTGTGGACAGGAATCCCTTTGCGCATGTCCTGATAAAAAATTGAGAAGTTGGTAGGAATGAAAATTGAGTGGGCATAGGATTCTTGCCCATCCCCATTTGGTAGTGGTTGATCTTGGTAAACAATCTTGTGTGGCAATGGGATTGGAAACATGAGTCATGTTCATACGTGTGTGTGTGTGTGTGTGTGTGTGTGTGTGTGTGGCTGCGCATGCATGTTGGCACGTGCAGGCAAGGTATTCCGTAATGGTAATAGTGGCCGTAAAGGCCACATCACCGTTACCTTTATGATACAAGCTGTAACGGTTGTTACGGTCTCCTTTTTTATTGAAAAAAAATCTCTGAAAAACCTGTATTGGCTTCGTAATGGACTGTTATGGGGCCGTTATGGCCTTTATAGGGGACATGACAAGCCATTACTGTTGTTAACTTTTGGGTCATTTTTTCCATAAAGGCCGTTACTGCCATTATGACCCTATAAAGTGTAATGGTTGCCACTGTTACCTTTGTGCATGTGCGTCATATGCATAAATTGGAATGAGGCTGTTACCACAAGGATGACGATGATGATATTTCATGCATACATATTATGGCTGTATGTTGGAGATTACAACATTTGCACATTTATTCATGCGTATATATGTACGTCTCTATATACTTAAATATGGTTATAGTATGCCCCTTTGGTCATTAAAATGTTTTGGTTATCTCAGGTTTAAGGGACATGATATGTTGGCACCATTCACTGCTGGTTGGCAGACTACTGATTTGCATCCTCTAGTTATTGAAAGATCCGAGGTAATAACATTCTTACTTTGAGATTTTTGACTGATCAGAGGTCTTTTCAATCTGTTTTATGCAATTGACCTTACCACTTGACGTTGGTGTGGGCTTTTTTCTTCTCTTCAAAAATATAGTATGAGAGTCTGACATGTAGGCAAGCTTTTGCCTCCCGATGGGCTGAACCACCATCCTGTGAGCAAGTGATGGCTAATGAGGAACATTTTGACACTATTCAGTTTTGGACCATTCTTGCATTTTGGTGTTGTGATTTTCATATGTAATTGAATGTAGAAGCTTTTTTGCAACACATGGTTCCCTGGAATCTTAGAAGGGGTCTTGACTCTTGAATCAGTTCCTGGTGAAAGAGATTCTGTCTCTCATGTTTGGAATGCTATTCTTGGATCCAATTTGTGTTTGGATGTTGGGAAAGAGTTTCAAGAATCTTTTATCCTTTTCAATATAGGATTGAATGGGAATCCATTTCCCAAAAATTTTCAACCCATCTTAAAGATGGAAATTGTAGAAGGGCTGAAGGGGTCAGTTTTGGGAAATTGGATTCTCATGGGAATTAATTTCCCCATCCTTTCCTAGGAGCCAAACACAAGTTCAGCTCCTCACACTAATGGAATCCATTTCCCAGGGGTTGGATTCCCATGAGCCAAACGACAGCATCTGATTATTAATTGTATCCTGGTCCTAATTCACATTCTGAAATGTGAACTAATGATGCAACTGTACTGAAGATGCTACACATGTGAACCCTTCATTCACTGTTGTAAATGTATACTCTCACAAGAATGTACTGCTTCATGCATTCTTGAAATTTGAAAAATTAGAAATGGCCCCACCACAATATGATCAAGGTATTCGGTTACGGTGAGAACCAGAATAACAGCCATCCATACGGTCGTTACAATACGGGCTTGTAAAAGCTGTTCCCCTTAGTGGCCGTCATGGCCTCGTAACGTTTGAAACCTTTTCAGAGGGGAGAGAAATGTATCGGCCTGTTACATGTCTGTATCAACCTGTTACAGCCATTTTTTAGACCAGGTGTTATAGACCTGTATCGCATAACGGGTCCCACCATTGCTCTCACTGTTTTCTAATACCTTGAATGTGATATGAATGTCCAGATTCTTTACTCAAACATTAAATGATAATGTAATGTAATAGGTCACATTCAGTGATAATTTTTTAGCTTAATCTGCGTCTGTCCTTCATTAGTAAATGCTTAAATGCTGTATTAGTTCTCATGAACAGTCAGCACATGATTTTGTGCAAATCCGCTGGCAAATTCTCTCATTTACTATAGTAACCATGGTGGTTTCAAGTCTGCAACTCAGTGGTGGACAGCATGCGTTTTACACTGACTTCTCGGTATTGAGCCTAGGTTCCCTAACAAAAAATGATGAAAAGAAGCAACTGAGCTTGCTGACTTTTTTTTTTCCATATTCACCCAGGAGATAAATGCTAGAGCTAGATAGAGCTGAATTGCCACGAATAACCCATCTTCTTTATGGCAATTTTCTTCTACTGTATTTATTTTTTGTGTGCCTTGATTGTGTGATGCATTCTTTTTATTTTTGTATCGTTGGCGCAGGGTAGTTATGTTTACGACACCAACGGGAAAAAATATCTAGATAGCCTCGCTGGTCTATGGTGCACAGCTTTAGGTATGCACATGATAGCCTAAATTATCAAGGTGGTCTCCTCTTTTTTGATGTTACTTTCATTAGTACTTGTCATCTTGTATTCCTATCTTAAGAAAAATTATAGATTAGTTCCGAAAGCATGTTGTTTTCTGTGTTTTTGTTTCAGATTAACACTTGCCCCTTTCCATTTATCATTTCACAATTTAGTATACATTAAATGTTTGTGAAATTTTGTCACTTGGCCATTTAGCTTAATCAATGAGGCTTCACGAAAAAATCCCAATTCTTTTTGTCTTTTTTCTTTTTCTTCTTCTTCATTTGAAGAAAGCTAACAATGTTTATTGATGACTAGTAGAGCTGTACATAAGCCGAGCTAGCTCGAAAAGTTTGCTCAACTAGACTCGGCTTAGGTTGGATTGCCTCGTCCTGAAAGGGGGATTCAGGACGGGCCGAGGCCTGTTTGACTAAGCTCATTAAAAAACAAGCCAAGGTTGAGCAGGAGGTAGCTCGGCTCGGCTTAGATCGAAGTTCGAAGCTCAACTTAGACCTCGACTCGGCTCTCTCTATTTGAATGGATTACGCTTTTAAATTAATGGTTTAACATTTGTTATATTTTGTTAAATTTATGTTTCTAAAATATTGACAGTGTTGAATGGATTACACTTTTGGATTTACTGTTCTTTAAATTACACGTATCGTTCATATCTTGTTTTTAGGCTTCTAGCTGTTACTAAAGATAGCTCGGCTCGACTCACCTTGACTCAGCTCGCTCGCCTCGACTTGATCCAAGCTCGACTCGGCTTGAACCATCAGGCTGAGGTGAGCTAGTGTGTTGAGCTTGAGCTGGGGTTAGAGTGGGGCCGAGCCGAGCCGAGCCGAGCTTGGCACAACTCAGCTCGACTTAGCTCGATGTTCAACTCTAATGACAAGACAGCCACCAAAGATTGATGCATATTACCTTTTTATTGTGTTTTTTAATATATATTTTTAAGTTAGTTGCTATGGCTGTATAATTGTTGTTGCGGAACTTGTTAAGTCTCTTCAAGTGTTCATTGACGGGGTGCTTCAATCTTCTCTTTTGCATTTACAGGTTTAGCGGAATGAGTTTCAACCTTCATCATTCTAACAAGTGTTTTAAATAGCGGTAGCGTATTGCGTAGCGTTCAACCCTATGTAGCGTGTAGGGTAATAGTGTAGCGTGTAGCATAAGGTACATGATCATTATTTTTTAATTTAAAAATAAGAAAAAATATGATAATTAGTAAGAAAGAAGAAAAAATATAAAAATGCTTGACAAATGATTCAGTTTTTCAAGTATAAGCATGTTCAAGCAAGTTATTAATTATTATTTATCAAAAGGTAATTCACATATATAAAGTTGTAAAAAAATCAATAATCAAATAATTATCTCATCAACAACTTTCTAAGCAAACCACTTTAATTAGTAATGTCTAATTGAAACCACAAGTCACAACTCACAAGTATGAAAAGAAATAAAAATCCTAGAGGTTAAGATGGGTTTCCGAAAACCCTCTTTCGAAACAATTTTTCTTGTTAGTTTTAAAGGTTTTTTAGCATGTGAATTTCACACCAACTTTAATTTTTAACAAAGTATCACCACCATTTCAAGTGAAAGTAAACATAAAAAGGTTCGGTTTTGACTTTACATTTTCAGTTTTTTATTTTTTATTTTTATTTTGTGACTTTTACACCATTTCTAAATAACAATAATTAAAAAAAAACAAAAAAACAAAAAATTAAAAAATACATTTTTTTAGAGATAATAAAAAAATACACTGTAGCTTACGCTACAAATGTTACACGCTACGTAGTTGTAACGTACACTACGGCCCCTGTAGTGCACGCTACAGGGGATTTACGCTATTTAGCTATGCTACGTAGTGCTACAGCTATGCTACGACGCTATTTGAAACACTGATTCTAATGAGTTGAGCAATTCACACATCTTAAAGGCTTTTTAATGTAGCAAATGCATGGATAAAAGACGAGATCAATGTCTTCTTCTCAAGAATAGCCCTTGAATCCATTAGTAGAGAGAATTCTGTAAAAACAAGAAATAAAAGTGATATTCTTGATGATAGTTTGTTTAAAAAGCCCTCTCATATGACTTGTATAAGTCTTGAACCTTAGTGCCATAACTTTCTTGAAATAGTAAACTTTTCTAAAGTAGTAAATTTACTAAAAACAATATCGACTTCCAAACTAACTCAAACTCTTTCACATGACTCAAACAAGGACTTTAAGCTATTATAAGGCTTTTGAAACTCTAAAACACCTTAAAAATAGAAAAAAAAAACCCATAATTTATTAAAAATAACTAAATTTGACTTAAAACTCAGGTTTAGCCATAATTTATTATAAAATCTTCCTTTCAGATTGAGTGGTACACGAGAATCACATAAAACTCTAGATGCACATTTCCGTTTCTTTCTCCGGGCTTGAATATTATGGGAAACATCCTTCTCAACCTCTACACTCTCATGAATCATCGGCCCAAGATACCAGAAGTGGTCATTTTGGGGAACTTGTCAGCAATCTTAACTAATTCCCTCTGAAATTTCACTCCATATACTCTTTTAGTTTGACTAATTTTAAATCCTTTAGATTGTAAAGCACGTCTCCATAAATCTAGCTTTGTTTGCATGCCCTCCCTCATCTTGTAAATCAAAACTATCATCTCTTCAAACAACATACACTATGGGATCTCTTCCTGCAAATGCCTTGTTTACTCATCCATAACCAATGCAAAAAGGTGTGGGCTCAATGCCAACCCTTGGTGCAAGCCTACATAAATTAGAAACTCACTTGTCTCTCCACTATTGGTCCTCACATTTGTTAACCACTTCCTCATACACATCCTTAATCACATCAATATATCCTCTTGAAACTTCTTGCTTTCCCAATACCTACTAGATTAACTCTCTAGGACCCTATCTTGTGCTTTCTTTAAGTCAATAAAGACCATGTGGAGATCCTTCCTCCTATCTCTATATTTCTCCATCAATTGTCTATGTAGGAAAATAGCTTCAGTGATAGACCTCGAAGGCTTGAAACAAAGCTGATTTGCTGATACATTCGTATCATGACTCGGTCTTTGCTCAATCTCTCTCTCAAAGTTTTGTACTATGGCTTGTAAGTTTAATCCCATTGTAGTTAGTGCAACTTTGTATGTCTCCTTTATTCTTATAAATTGGTATCACTGTACTTCTCCACTTCGCTGCATTTAATTGTGCCAGTGGTAAGCGAATCAGCCCATGAAGAAACATCTGTCTTTGAAAAGAACTACTTTATTTTCCTAATGATCCTTTATATAAATCTTGGTCCATTGTTACAACCATGAAAGTCTTACATTATACTGAGATGACATAGATACTTCTATATAAAGAATTTTACATTCTTCCTTTAAAATATAATGGAGTGCTTTTCTGTTGGTTTTTGTTGCAAGCAATAGATTATTGTGTGCATTATATGATAAATATTCCTAGCTCCATGAACATAATTTCTGAAAATATTTGCAGGTGGAAATGAACCTCGACTTGTTGCGGCTGCGACTGCACAGTTAAATACCTTGCCATTTTACCACTCTTTTTGGAATCGTACCACAAAACCCTCCTTGGTAATCCTAAGTTGCATTGCTTTTGGTGGCTTTTCTTAATGCATGCATTGTTGGATTGCATTTTCTCTCATTTTGCTTGTTGCACGCTATTCTTACAAAATCTCTAGAAACTGACTACTTCTAATGCAACTCAAAAAGGGTCTGGAAACAGGGGCCTTCAAACCACTTGTTTTCACATTAACATTTTTTCTATTAAAAAATATTTCCACTTCATCTTGAACTCCCTCCCTCCTTTTTTATTTCACCCTTGATTAGGGGTGTAACTTGGGTGGGTTTGGGTCAGGTTGAGGGTCAACTTGAGCCTGACCTGACCTCAAGTGGACACAATTTGCAATCCAACCTGACCCAAATTCCAACCTGAGGTGTCTAACCAAACACAACCCGAATTTCCTCTGTGCCAAACCCAAACTGACCCAAATGCATGTGATTATTCCTGAACAACCCCCAACCCGAATTTGCTCAACCCGAATGCAACTTGATTTGAAATCGTTCCACCCAAACTTGGCCTGAGGACCCTGGTAACCCGACCCAAACTCTGGCTGGGTGAATTGGGTTTGGGTTGACCTGATCCCAAGTTGCAGCCCTACTGTTGATGGTAGACTATTGGGTTATCGCACCAAGTTTTTTTGTTGACCGCTGCTACATTAACATAAGGGGCCCATCCAAAAACCAAACCCTCAACTTTACAAATGATCCCATCCACTAAGGATCTCTTATTTCTGAAACACCGCTCATTTCTGCTCCTTCCAAATAGCCTAGAAAACAGCCATAATGAGAAGCCTCCAAACAGCTTTACCCGCTTTCCCGCCTCCTCCTCCTTGCCACTCCTAGAGAAGAGACTCCATTGACCTTGACATAACCCAATCCATGTGAAACACCGAAATGAAGAAGTTCCACACTTTTCGGACAAAAGAGCAGCGGATGAGTAAGTGATTGACTTTGCATTCTCCATACACATCAGACATATATTTGGTAGGATCAGAGACCTCAATCTATGGTCAAAATTTTCTTTCTACCAACCAATCACATAAAAACTGCAACACGAGGAGGAGCCCTGTAAAACTAGTGATGAAAAGGATGGGTAGGGCTAGGATTTGGAGGGGATTCGGCTGTTAATCTGAAGAGAGAAGGACTGAGAATTTTCCATAATGGTGTCTGGTCCAAATCATCGAATCCTCTAACTGAGGCGAAGGAGCAACATTCTTGAGACAATTTATAAGGCCAATGAATTCGGTCTTTGCCTCTTTTTTGGTGTTAGTGTAACATTGTATTCTTTTCCTGCCTTTTTGGCAAACTTCTTAATAATTTTTTGTTCTCTCTCTCTCTCTCTCTCTCTCTCTCTCTCAAAAAAAAAAAAAAAAAAAAAAAAAAAAAAAAAAAAAAAAAAAAAAACTTCTTTTCTAGTTGATTATCCTCCGTTTGGTATAGTTTCCAAATTACCGTTGCCCTAATTTAAATGGTTTTGATTATGCATATGATATTGGGTTTTTTTGGGGAGTGTTGAAGCTCCCTTAATATGGAAGTGGATTGAGAATTCCATCAAACTGGCTCCAAATGGCAACTTGGATCAAGGTGGCAGAGAGCCTAATTGAGCAAATTGTCCATTTCTGCTCAATGCAAATACATTAACTTCTTCTCCAGATAGTATTTTGAAGATTCTTTTCATCTGCATGAATGATTTTTCTGATGCCAAGCAGGATCTTGCAAAGGAACTTCTTGATTATTTTACTGCAAAGAAAATGGGAAAGGTCTTCTTTACAAACAGCGGTTCAGAAGCCAATGACTCTCAGGTTTGTTGTTAATTTTCTGTAACTCAGGAGAATTCATTTCATAAAATGATGGTTAAACTTTGTATTTATTATCATTCTTATTAAAATGTCATCTGAAAAAAATGATGCAAATGTTACTCTGTTTCATGAATTCACAAATCCTGGCTAGTTGATTTGGCTGAATCAACACAGGGATCGGCTGAGTCTGATGAATTAACATAAAATGGTTACAAAAAGATAAAAATGGAAAATAGACCAAGTCAAAATTCATAATGTGTATTGGTTGTTACTTTGCATTTTATTATTTTAATGGGCATATTCGTCCTATTTTTTTGTGATGGATTTACCAATAATACATTGAAACGTCTGGTTGCTGGGACGATGATAAGATGGTGGTGGTGGTTGTAATGATGATGACGACAATGGTGATGATCATATAGAAATGTTCGCCATAGAAGTTGACTGGCTGAAATGCTATGTTTAGTGCATGGCTGCAGGATGCTTCTCACTGGGCGCTGCTCCTGCTTTGAATTTTTCTTAGGACTCAAGCTCTTGTCTCTGCTTCCTAGCCATTTATACTTTAACATTTTAAAACAAATGCTTCCCTGCTCCAGCACCTGAATATGTCGCTGCTTTGCTTACTCTTCGTGCAACTTTAGCTTTGTGTATTTGCAGATTTGGCTAGTGAGTTCTATGCTTAAGTTGACTCCTTGTGAGTCCTTGAATTTATTGGTTGAGCTGGAAGGTGATGACCCTGTTTACAATTTGTTTTTTGAAAGATGACTGAACTTCTATTTAAAAAAGGTGGAGGTATATCAGGATATGGGAATTGAATTCCCTACAGTATGCTTTGGGCCTGTTTGGTTTTCCAATTTCCTATGAAATGCAGAGTAAATGAGCCATCATTATCATTTCCAGGTTTTGTTTTAAACAGGAATTATGGCCTATAAATCGAGAGTCAAATACACGTGTAAAGGAAGTAGGTTAAGTAAATTGTAATCATTACATTTTTACACTATAAGACTATAATTCTTACTGCGATTTCTGGGTGAAACAAACAATGTATCAAAATCATCATTGCAGTCAAATGAAGTGATGTCACCAAACAATTACAAGTGTAAATAATCATTACCCATTTACAGGCATTTACCGTTGTAATTGGAAAACCAAGCAGGCCCTTAGCAAGGTCTAAACCATCTACTAGTGAATTTGCCTCTCTGCCAACATAAGCAAATGGAATGTTTAGCCTTCAGGCAAGAAGGTGAATTTCATCGAACACAAATGACAATTCAGCCCAATTTACAGTAATGAGCATGTTTAAGGACAGCTTC
This sequence comes from Liriodendron chinense, assembly GCA_003013855.2. Taxonomy (NCBI): domain Eukaryota; kingdom Viridiplantae; phylum Streptophyta; class Magnoliopsida; order Magnoliales; family Magnoliaceae; genus Liriodendron; species Liriodendron chinense. The sequence continues at coordinate 175,261 of PVNU02003225.1, forward strand.
AATATTTTAGTCTTGTAGGGTGACTTCTTGGCTCACATGTACATTGGGAAGCTAGCTAACGAGCAAGCAAGCCATGAATTCTGTGTCACTTGATGCTTGGGGATTGTTGTTCTTTCAGTCCTTGCTATTGTTTTTAGTCATGGCAATTTTCAGTTTATAATAGAAGTGATTAAGGGCTGCACTTACCAGACATGCTTAATGTGCTTGGTGTTTGGGGAGATGAGGAAAACGGGATCTACATTAAGCCAGCTTCTGTTTCCCCACTTTTTCTGCCACAAATTGTGATTGGGGATCAAGAATGGAATCTCAATCGACCATGTTTTATGTTTAGATGGTAGTGTGGTAGTGTATCCTGTCCATCTTGGGACCCACAAACACCCAAAGAGTGCCCCAGTGCATGATCATTGAAATTGATATTTAGTTTACCCATCTGAGTCCCCATAAACCATCTATGTCTTGCGATATATTGATTATATTGGTGACTTTTTTGTTGTTGTTTTTAGCTGAATGAAATCAATGTTTGCCTATAAACTCATAGGTTTGGTTGCTTGGTGGTTATTTTGGACCTTGTGATATTCAATAGTCTTAGGCTTGAGCATAGTAAGCAAAACTTTGTTTTAAACTCCCACATTTAAAAAAAAAAGCTTGGATAATTGATTATAACTTTTTTTTTTTTTGAAATGATGATAACAATTTTTATTAGAAAAAGAGATACAGGCTAAAAAATACAAAGAAAGAAAAAAATAGAAAAAGAACAGAAATGGATTTTACAACTCTAACCAACAAGCCGGAAACTGCTCCGCAGCTAAAATATTAGCTGCATGCACCCATTCTATAACATTTTGCCTAGCCCTTTTGACAACTACTGGGAGGCCACACCTACGATTATTAAAACATCGAGTGTTTCTTTCCAGCTAAATGTTCCACGGCCCAGCTAATAAACATAAGAACCAAATTCATTTCCCCACTTTACTTTTGTCCCCTCTGTGCCAAACTAAGAGGAGATGATCAACTGAACTTGGGAAAACCCATTGAACTCTGAAAAGGGAGAGAAAGCTGCCCCAAATAGAATACGCGAAAGGACAATGAATGAATAGGTGGTTGACGGACTCCACATTACTATAGCATAACAAACACACATTTGGAATTATCCAGTTGCGTTCTTTCAAAAGGTTCAGGCAAACCACATTAAACACATTAACACATTTTATTTAAAAGAAAAGAACTTTTGGGGGCAATTTAAAAATAGAGAATGGTGGTATTGGCTGTCACCAATTGATAAAATTGAGTAGAAGGTGATTTTTTTTAATGGAGGACTGATTTATATGAGGATTGCTTGAAAAGGTAGGATTTGAAAGAGGCAAAGAACCCCATTCAACTGTCTATATATGCATTATGGTTTATATAGGTAGAAATTCTAATATTTTAATTAAAATTTCTATTTTAACACACACATGCACGCACGCATATATATACAGCTGTTTTTCTTTTCACTCCATTTTTTTTTTTTTATTAAACCCAGAACTTTTCATTCTCAGAATTTTTGGTGTTTTGTTTTTTTCTTTTCTTTTTCTTTTCTTTTCTTTTCCTTCTTTCTTTTTTTCTTTCTTTCTTTTTATCATACTCTTAACAATCAATACTGAATAACTCGAACATTTCTGTTGCCCCTTTTTTGCTGTATGCTGTTTTGCTAACAATGGGCTCGAGTCATTGAATTGTGAGGAATACATTGTTAGCATATACTTTGGTTAGGGTTGTCAAGCTAAATGTTCTCTTAAGTCTTAAATTTCAGAACCTTTTGCTCTCTTCATGTGTGAATTATTTCCTTGCAGGTGAAGCTGGTTTGGTATTATAACAATGCATTGGGAAGGCCAAATAAGAAGAAATTCATAGCACGGATGAAATCGTATGTTCATATTATCTTAATTAACTAACTGATAAGATTTTCCATCGACGGGTACCTGTAGGATCGTTTCTCTTAACCTTGTGTTGTGTTTTCACTTTGACAGATACCATGGATCGACTTTAATCTCCGCCAGTCTTTCTGGGTAAATTTCTGTGATTTATTATCTCATAGTACAAAATGGGTAGGACTTAATTGGTTCCCTTATCTGTCGAGGAACCATATTCTCCTCAGTGCAAGGATATCCATAGGCTTTGAATCCATACAAGTGGGGGCTCATTCTGGTGATCTAGACTGTTGATCTGGTGGGTCCCATTGTGGATGGCACACACCCCAAACATCTCCCCATTTGGAAGATTGTAGCCATCCCATCTCTGTTCTATGTTGAATGCAGACGATTGCTGTATTTTCTCTTAATTGCCAATTGGCAGGCCAACAATCTAACATATAGGATTGTCTGATTTGGGTTTTTTTTTGGGCATGGTTCATACATGTTTGGGCCAATCAGATCAATGGACACTGTGTGGGGGCCCCCACTTGTACGAATTCAAGGTCCAAGGACTATGAAAATATCCTGAGGCTGAGGGTCCTATATTTCCTCTTCCATGTGGCCTACCTCTGCCCAAAACTAGCACTGAAAGTCCATTTCCTTCTGTTCATTAACACGTTGCTTTTACAGTCTTCCAGCTCTCCATCAGAAGTTCGATCTTCCCGCACCATTTGTATTACATACAGACTGCCCGCACTACTGGCGCTTTCATTTACCAGGTTCTTATCCTATGCACACGATATCTGGTGTTTGTGCTATTTTCGTCAGTTTTCGTCGATCAAAACATGCTAAAAATTGTATACCAGGTGAGACTGAGGAGGAGTTTTCTACCAGATTAGCCAATAACCTGGAGAATCTTATCCTCAAAGAAGGTCCAGAGACGGTACAGCTTCTTATAATATTCTCGTATTTATGGATCTATTGTACAATTCGCAAAGGGCAGTTCTGTTATGAGGCATCTGCTGTTACATGTTTAGATGCTGCTTTCCTCGCTGAGCCCGTCATGGTGCTGGAGGTTGTGATTCTTCCCACAAAGACACTATTTTTGACAAGGTGAATCTTTTTCTTTATTTTATTCTTGTAGACGATGGTGTGAAACAAAATCATTCAACATATTTATCCCAATCATCCATTCAGCGTTCATTAGAGCGCTCTCTCTCTCCAATCATCCATTCAGCGTTCATTAGAGCGCTCTTCTCTCTCCTCTCTCTCTCTCTCTCCTCTCTCTTCTCTCTCCTCATTGTGAACTGTATAGACATGTATTGAATGGGGTAAGACTCCTCATTGTGAACTGTATAGACATGTATTTGAATGGGGTAAGACTCCTCATTGTGA